>PVJI01009894.1:0-63061 GCA_004026765.1 Micronycteris hirsuta | reverse complement strand
TGATGTTTTGATATCAGAATGAACTTTTCTCATGTTGAAAATGAAATTGTTCTTTAGCACTTTCTAGTGCCTGGGACAGTAGGAGACCCAACCAAGAAAGTTTTCAGGGTGGAGAAAAGCTAAGACAAGAGCAAGCTGGATTACGTGGTGTGAAAAAAATGAAGTTGTCTCTTCCTTCTAACCTATTAATTTTAGTTCCTTCTGCTTATGTTAACATCCCCATTTCCCTTCACTGCGACAGCCTGTTTTAAGGTACAGCCATTTCTAATTTTCCTGTCTCTAAGGAAAAATGACCCCTTTGCAGACCAAGTCGTTATTTAGATGCAGAAATGTGTTTATGGCTTAGTCTTATTTAGGATTTTCAACTGTTTCTTTTAGCGAAAAGATGAGTGCTAAGTTACTTATAACCCAGCTCTGCCTTCCTCTCCAGCCTCATCTTTTTCACTGGACTCATCTCCAGGTTCCGCTCTGACTGCCAGCTGCAGTCGCCGTTTCCATTGTTGCGACGTGTGACCGATGTATCACATTGTTTAAGTCTGAGGTGTGCAATGTCAGCGTGTTGACTGGATACATTTTTCCATTGTGGTGCAGTTGCCACTGTTGCATTAGCTAACGCCTCTGTCACCTTACAGAATTATGATTTCTTTCTTGTGAAAACAGTTAAGATCTCTTCTCATTTTTTGATAGAGCTTCTGTGCAAGTTCTTCTCTGTGTGTGACATTCTTTTCTCACACTCCCACTTACTCATTCCACCAACGCCTTACTCATGACTCGCGTCTCGGTTTGAATGGCAATTTCTCTCTGGGCATTTCCCTAAAGACTTAAGCTTTGGTTCGATGCTTATGAAGTATGCTTCAAATATAAGCTTTCCTAGCCGCAGCTCCTGTGGCATTAGCTTTTGTGGTGATGTTAATATTGGGGAGGCGGCAGTAGACCAGCAGGTGCTGGGGCTGAGGAACCATGTGCTTCTCCGACACCCATTGCAGCGCCTTTGCAGGGGCACTGAATGTGTCTCCGAATGAGTCACCAAGTGAGCCGTGCAGGATCCTGCATGGCAGCAGACTATTGGGCCCTTTTGCCGCTGCCCTGCCAATAAGACCGTTGGGCATAGTGTGAGGTGACTTTGTCTTTGAAAAGATCCTTTGCTGCACGGAGACTCAGATGAAAATGAAGGTGTGCTGGGAGCGTCGTCACTGTGCATTGTTACTTATGAAAGGCTCCCCAAAGCAGATGTGTGTTCTTTCCTCAAGTGCCGCCAGACACAGTAGATGAAGGAAAAACACAAGCAGAGAGCTGAAAACAAAACAATTAAAAACTTGTTCAAGGAAGCCTAACTTAATCACACACTTTATGTGTACTTACGGAAAGTTGGCATTATCTGCTTTCTCTGTTGTTCTTCTTCAGGGGTTAGGCCAAACGCACGGACTAGCCTTCTGCTCACGGCTCCTTGCCCTTGGTCTTGACATGATCACGGAGGGTAGCGTTCTGCCAGTCCAGCTGTTGGTCTCTTTTCAAACTAATGATCAGAGATTCAGTAATCTGGATGTGGTACTCTTGATGGCGTGGTGCTTATTCTAGAGGCTTTCCTAGTTAATATGTAAAGAGAGGTCTTTGGAGATAGCACTAACCTGGCTCGTTCCAAAAGCAAAATTAGATTACTCGCTTTGCCTTAGTTCACAACACATGACCATTAGGTTTCTTAATGGATTTGCAAGACTCAATAATTCCTTGCTCAGATTAGACTTTATTAGATTTGGATGTCTTTCATGCTAACTTTATAGATCTGCAGACAGTGCAATCAGATTGGAGTCCCAGACTCAATGGCTTACAATATATTATGACATTTTTATTGGCTCTTCACAAGCACCTGAAGCCACATTGAGAGAATATGATACTGAGAGTTCAGAAAATTAAATTCAGAAGGTGAGAAATCGGCATATGCTTGCACTGTAGCATTGTTTGTCCCTTGTCAGGATATTTCTGCTTTGTTTCAGCACGCCTTTGTAGTTGTCAGGGAGGAGAAAATGTATATTGTTTATAAAATAAGATGAAAATATACTTTAGATATTTTATATATATAATATATGTGTAATACGAAGGAGTAGCATTTCAAATAGGGAATTTACCTCTCACTTTGTACATAGCTTTATGATGCATGTGTAGCAATTAAGTGCCATATTAATGGCATCATAATTGAAACAGATTTGTTTAATTAAATGACCAGGAAATAAAGGCCATGCATCACAATATTTTTTCTAAGTACTGACTCCACTGACAATGGCATTTTAAATAAAACTGTCCAGTACTAATGAGTATAAAGTTTTCTTGAAAATAATGATTAGGGTTTAATAATTGATAACTGCCAAACAATAAAATCAGTATCAATTAATTTAATTCAAACCTGTGAAACAACGGACACATCTCAGCTTCACATATAGCTCACAAAACATCACGTTTCACTTTAATTGGTGGGAAAAGACTGTGGATGCCCACAAACATGGAAATTATCAAATGCTTCCTCCGACATCCGTTGCATGAGATGCAAATGGTAAATTCCTGCTGACGTGGGTCATGTGCGCAAATCTGCGCCCCTCACTGAGCTCCCCTCCCCTGGGAGGAGCCCTTGTGCCTCTAGTTTCAGTCTGAGCTCTGACCCTTTGTGGGGTTCTGTGGACAATCCTTCTCTCCGTTTCTTTGCTACACTAACCTTCTGACTTGCTCAGTCTATAGCATTTCCTGGGCAGGTTGCTTCTGGACATGCCTGCATTTCCGTCACCGCTGGGGGTGTAGAGCTAGAGCCTGAGAGAGGCGGGTGCTGCTGGCGGGAGGTGGTCAGAGAGGCAGGCACGGGGGCAGGGGACACAGCCCCCGCAGCAGCCGCTGCTCTCTGAGCCTGAGAGCCTGAGAGCCCCGCCTGCTCCCTTGTCACCTGCTCTTGTCACCACGGTGCTGATCCTCAGGGGCACTCCACTTTTTCGAGTTTTTCTGGGTAACTGCTTTTCCCTCTATAAGCTGAGATCATTAGCTTTTCGTTAAATCTCATGACTGCCTCTTTCAATAAATGATGCCTTCCCAAGTCTAAGATATATTAAATGAAACCTTTTAGATGAGCATTGAGCATCACTGAACTTATCAAGCTGACTGAGAGCAGCATCCTTAGTTTGAATTTTAACTTGGGTACCGCATATGTTATTATCGAAATATCAGGACCGAAAAGGAACACTATTGATGCTTGTGTAGAAAAGTGGCTCTAATCTAGTGCTGTCCCAAACAACCCCATATGTGTCATTCTCCTCATTGTAACACTCTAGGGGTATAATTAACATATAAAATGCTATGGTAGCATGAATATGCCCCTAAACCATTTGTAACCCCTCTCTTCCTCTCTATAGATATAAATTGATTGACCGTTAGATAGATAGTACATTAATTATCTATTTGTCTGTCTATCTATCTATCTATCCATCTGGAGTTAGAAAACTTAAGAGGAAAAGGTTTAGGAGGAATGGAGGAACTAATAGAAGAGCAGACAGAAAAAAGTAATCACTGGACAGAGAAGTAGAGTAGAGGTATGGTGATTAGTTTGAAAAACTCACAAGTGAACCCGTGTTTCCAGGTAAGAACTCAACAGCAGAGACAGGAAAAGCAGCAGGAGGTGCCCCCACACTAATCCAGGAGGAAATGCTTTGCCAAAAGTCAGAACATCACAAAGTTCTATTAAGAACTGGCAGGGTCCATTAAAAAATGTAAAGAAGATAAACGACATGGTTTGCAAAAAATTAGCTACATTACCCAATTCCCTACCCCTGAGTTCGGGATTCCGGTGGTGCTGCTGATTATAACAAATATAAGAGCTATGCGAGATTACTAGGGAGCTCTAGAAATGGTTTCTGGAAGAGCTCTGCAACGGAATCCCTGGGATGCGGATGATGCTTAAATTAGACTCCGAGTCCTGGGTGGGCCGGGTCTTGTACATCTTTACTCGCCAGCACAGTCCTTGGAATATGTCAGGAACTTGTCCCCTGTGCATTGAAAATCTACTGGTGATCACATGTTCATCTTCACAGACATTACTGGGTCTGATATTATTCCTCTGGGATATTTAATAATTATATGCCATTGTGCATCCAGAAAGCTCATAGCCACTGGAAAACCTTATTCATCTGCACTTCAGCCATGTGGGTTCCTAAAAATATGCTGAATTATATCAATCGTAGGCATCATGAACAATGCATTAGTTTGCTGCTGCAAACTACAATAACCCCGAAACATAATGATTTCAAACAGTAGAAACTGAATCTCATGTTCAACGTTCTGTGTGGCAGGTACAAATTGACTGGGAAAAGCTGGATTCCAGCCTCCAAATGTTGTTTTGGGGAGGACTGCTCTTTCTGTCTCCCATTCTCCTTGGTGCATAACTTACCTGAAGCCTGTGGTGTGCTCCACGTCACCTACACCAAGGCTCTGACTCCCTGGGAGGGGTCTTGGAGCAAATCATCAGCCCACCAGAGGGGAATGCCGGCTCCTTTCTCTAGCTCCCACATCCATTAATATGTCATTGGCCAAAGCAAGTCACACGGCAAAGCCCAGATCCAATGGTAGGGATGGACATTCTGACCAAGGAGAGGACACAAGACGACGAATGTACAGGATCACCCTGGAGAGTGGGGTTTGAGGACCAGTAATTCATTCAACCAAAGATAGGCTCCTTCCTCCCCACCCTGTCAAGTTCTTTCTTAGGTACTTTTCTTGGGTAGATCCACAAGTTTTCGATGTTCTCCTTGATCACCATCATCAAAATGAGTCAGACTGCCCTCTCTCTAGTAAATAATGCAAACAGCTGAGACATTTGTTACACATCAGCACTGGTGCAAACAGGTTTTGTTGTTCGGTTAATTCGCACTGAGTCGGCACACTTGAAATGTAAGTCTGGGTATAGGTGTCCTTTGATCTAAGCTAACTGCCCTCCTGCCTCGTCTCACAGCTCCTGTCTCCAGCACGGACTGGCCACGGTTTGTCATGCGCTGTATCCCCAGTATTCCGATTTTGTCATATGTTTGATGACAAAATCCCTGCTTCTAAAATTAATCTTGTTATGTGTGCTCAATGAATGTTCATTGAATAAAAATGTAACATAATCCACTGAATCATTAAACATACACTCAGCACTTGTATGCTTGAAAAAAGGTAAATCATTGGCATCTGCCTTTTCTCTGCAATTTACGTTCATCTCATGGTGAACATTAAATGAATTCCATAGTGAGATCTACTCAGTTTTAAATATCAAGGTATCTGAATATTAAATGGGTGCCTTTGGGAAACATATTTAAATTCCTCATTTTCTTTATGCATAAAATGATGGTAATGTCTATTTTATAATGTCTTATGAATACTAAATAAGTTATATAAACCATGTTGCCCAACGGTCAGTTCATTTAGTGACTAACCTTTTTCACCCATTCCCTAGTACATACCACATTTTCCTTGCTTTTCAAAAGCAATAATTAATAAAGACTCTATTTTTGCATCAGGTTGTCCTTATTTACGTTCTGGCTTGAGGAGTCTATCTCTTTTTTTCCCATAAAATTTTTATAATAGTCATTTTATTTAAAAGTCTTCTGTTTAAATATGTTAAATATGATCCTCCTAATCGTCTCTTAGCTTCTGATCTACGTAAAAACTGTGTAAAATGATAACCACCTTTCGGTGGTCTGAATAATGTTATTTTTCTAGCTTATTTTATACCTTGGTATTCAAATAAGACAATTTTCTAACTATAACAAAGTAGCATATTATGTGTAGTGAGTTCACTGGTGTTTGGAAAATGCCATTCTCTTCCTTTAGGAGTAAATAGCATGTCTTCCCATCGGGACATTGTGCTCTATTTTTCTCATTGTACCTCTCTCACAGCGTCAGAGAAGGACTGAAGTTCAAATGAATAAAACATATGTTTATCACAGTGTGTGAAGAGAAAATGACAAGGTTTACATCTTTCTCTTCCCTTGGTGGCTGTCACAGGGGAGGAGTTGAGACAGTCTGAAAATGGGGTGACCCCCTCAAAGAACTGTGTTGGGAAGTAATTGTTTTATTTTGGTTTTCCTAAGAAGTTTCTTAAATCATACTACAAATGGGGATAAAGACAGAATCTAAACATAGGGGAGCTTATTTTTAATTATATGTATCATTAAAATTTAGCCATTATAGATGAACAACTGGATACAGTTACGTATTTTGACACTATGGTCTATCATGTGTTCTCTTCTGACTGAGATAATAACAGATATTAAAATGTAAAGGTTCACGTCTAGTTCTTTTGCAATTATTAGTGCAAAGCTCCAAGCTGAGTTAGGAAGCAAAATTCTAGTAGCTACACCTCCACATAAGCTTGGGGGACCTGGCGCAAGGAAATAATTGGACACAAATAAAATAATGATGAAAGTGTCAGAGATGAATGTTTACTAATAAATATTAATGAGAAAAGTTGAGTTAAGGGAGCATTGCAATAGTCCAGTAGTGGTTTGTTAGTGAGAAAAATTCTTTGTTTCTAATAATAAAATTATAATAACTACCCACAGGGCAGGGAGGTAATAGACCCAAACTAGAAAGATAATTTAGTTTCATAGTGAAAAGCAAAAGGAATGTCATTACATTTAAAGATATGTCATTAGACTTTAAAATGAGGAATGTCTGCTTATTATACCGACAAAGCATCTCCAGCTGCCTACCTGATCCAATCAAAGACATTAAGGCTCCCAGTAAAGTCGCCCCTTTTAGTCTGTTTAACTGACACATTGCCGTGAAAGTATACTTTTCTTTGGCTTATATTTGAAAAAAATACAATTTAAAAGCATATAACAAAATTTAAACATACATAGCATTTAGGTAGGACAAGAAATGCTGATGGATTCTTCCTATTGCTCTTCTAGCACATGGGTTTCTTTTACTTTTCTAAAGGTTTTATTTATTTTATTTTTAGAGAGGGAACTGAGGACAGAAAGAGAGGGAGAGAAACATCAACACATGGTTGCCTCTTGAGCACCCCCTACTGGGGACCTCACCTGCAACCCAGGCATGTTCTCTGACTGGGAATTGAACTGGCAACTCTTTGGTTCACAGGCTGGTGCTCCTGAGCCACTGAAGGTTTCTACTGAGCCACACCAGCCAGGGCGCATATGGAAGTTCCAAAGTAGGGGATACAGACAGTGATTATTATTTTCCAAATTTTGTTGGACAAAATTTAAGTACAGAGAAGGACTTTGAGAAAGAACACATGGTTCCTGTGAAAATATGTTCTTGGAGAAGTACCTGACCAGTAGGTCCTTAACTTTTTAATGCAAACAACAGCTTGGGTGAAACTTTGCTTCTAGACAGAGAAATAAATTAAATTATCTGCCAAGTCCCTTTGAGTTTGATAATTGATTTGTACATTAAGAAACTTAATGTAATGTTGGATTGACTTGCTCAAATTTCTCCTTAAAAATCAAGAGTTAAGCACTTATTTTATGTCTAAACTGCACGTTTAATATGTAAAAGTACCGGCCCAATCCCCAGTATTATGTTATTATGAAGCTACAGCGAGGGAACTTAGGGACACATCACTAAAGAGTTACACAAAAGAGAACCCAAGCCATCACCTTGCCCCTCAGCTCTACTGAGACATTTACCGTTGGTTCTGAAATGGCTGGAGCTCAGCGTGGCCACACGCAGAAGAAGGCTGCGCTCCCACGAGTGTCCCGATGTGAGATGCGGGGCTCACGAAGAGCAGAGTGGCTCCGGGAGAGGTGACGGTTCCCGTGGCTTTCAGGACACTCGCCCATCTGTGAGTTAAAGGTTACTGACGCCCGGAGCCTGTACCCGACATGTGGAAACTGGAGCTCAGTTGATGACAGCCACGTCCCCGGCAGGAGCAGGGGTACCATCCAGAAGCTGCGAAGAGAGCAAACACAGCGATGAACCGCCACAGGCCTTGAAAAGCCCAGTGCCCAGAATTCCACCATGAAAAAAGAAAAGAGAATAAAGAAGATATTTTTAAAAAACCCAATGGATTTACTAGTTTGGTTCATAGTGTTCTTTATTAAACATTACATTTTATACGGTAAAATCTGGTATCAATAGCTAATAAAAACAATTTCCGAAATATCCATGTTATTTGTCCTCTAAATGTATCTTTTATGCAGAGTTCTGTCTTCAGGCCTCTCGCCTCTTCTGCCTGTTCCTCCTCAGGGGCCGCTTGCGCGCCCATGGCGCCAGGCCCTGTGCAGATACTCTGCTTCGAATCCCATCCCAGCACCGTTTGCACCCATCCCCCATGGCCTGGCAGAAACTGTCTCAGAACTGCAACAGAATGGCCTCTGGGTAATAATAACTCTTGTTATTTTGTTATTTTTAATACTGAGTTAAATGGAACCTATCCTATGTGCTGATGAAAAGATGAAAATACCTCTTAAAATGATTGAAATTGCTGACTTGGTATTACTGATTGATGAACTTGCTTACATGAAGGGGGACCCTCCCCCAAAACCAGACTTATCTTCTGGAGGGCGGGCTCCTTGTAGTCCAGGCTTCCCCTGCTAGATGAGTGTTCTGGGCACCCGTCTGTATTGGTGTACCAGCTGGTGGTGTTGTGAGAGGGTGTGTTCAGCTTCAGTGAAAGTTTTTTGAATACTATTTTAATGAGTTTGCTCATTTCATGATGGGTGATTTACGAGCGCACCTGCCCACACCATGCTGAGTGTTTGGCAGTTTTTGACCAAAAATGACTTGACCCCCATGCCTCACCCTCCCTGTTCACCGGAACTCACCCTGAGTGACATTTTTTGGTTTCCCTGGATGGAAAAAGTCTTCAAAGGGAAATATTTTGCCAATGTGGAATAGGTGGAACAAAAAATGGCAAAAACACTACAAGGCATCAAAATCAATGAGTTCAAAAACTGAGCAGTGGGAAAAGTGTCTCAATAGGTATATTGCATCAAATGGAGAATACTTTGAAGGTGACTGAAGTTTAAAATGTGAAAATAAATACACAATTTTTTATAAATAAATTGCATTTTTTGGTGGTCCTCCCTCATATATTCAAGATTCATAGAACATTTTTTTTCCTAAGAGAAACAAGCCAGCCTCTATGAGTTCAGAGCTGCCTTTACAATTCCAGAAGTGAAGGAAATACAGTTTAATGTTATTAGTTTACTCCAATTAGAAATTGAAATCACATGCACATTTTAGAGGGAAAACCGTAATTAAGAGAATTTCCTAGCTGATGTCAAAATATTATCCCACACATTTTTGATTACATAAATACAAGTTCTGTTATTTGTGTGAGGACAGCAGAGAAATGAAACGCTCTGGCACCAAACTGCTTACGCGTGTCCTGACCAGAGGTGACGAGGGTGTGTGAGCATCACACCACTGTAACTGCCGTTTGTGTGTTTTATGTTCAGTGCTAACAAGGAAGACTATTTGCATATGGCTACACTTAATAGGATATTTACGTTTTCAGTGTTTTCACCAACATCTAAAAGACTCTACCTGTTTGTTTCCTACTTTTTGCATTGAATGGAATGACTGCAGGTTAGACTTTGGGTCAAGTTCTTACCCAGTGACAGAATTTGTTGGTTTTAGAGGGAAACTGACTGCTGTTCACACCACCGACACTAAGTGCAAGGAGTGTCTCCACTGCTTATGGCCTGGTGTTAACATAATTTATAGCTTTCAATGAAAGTACTAACGCGTTACAATCTTAGATACCAGGATGTTTCAGCCTATCGTTTTTATTTCCTTTCATGGCAAAAAATGAATATAAATTGCAGTGTACAACACTGCTGTAAAATGTTTATAGCAAATGTGAAATATAGATTGTGGTAAAATATACACTATGAAAGATTTAGTAATGTTTCTTTTATATCTTGTCAAACAGCAGGAGAATATTTAGAGATAAGAAGTCTTACTTATACTGAGTAACAGGAAAATGATCTCTTTCAACTTGTTTGGAAGTGTACCTGACCCTCCCGCATTTTTGTCTTTCTCCGTTACTTTAAGGGTTGCACACTTCCCTTGATTTGAGGGGGCTGCATCATTGGGACATTGAAGGTCTAGGATGAGCTCAACAAACTCTTCGATGAAGCTCATTCTCATCTGTGCCGTTTGTCTCTGTGCTGATGAAAGATGCACTGAAGTGTGCAAGAGGGGGCCCCCTGGCTGTTCCCTCTGTACATTGTCAATTTGAAAAACCCAGCTTCTTTCTTCCTTCCTCCTTCCCTCCATCCCTCTCTTCCTTCCCTCCTTCCTTCTTCCCGTTTCCTTCCTTCTTCTCTCAATGTCTCTCTCTCTCTCTCTACGGCTCTCCCACAGTGTTTCCTCATCGATAGGAAGACTGCCTGAGTCCTGGTCAGGACAAATATTACGAATCTTTACACTGAGTCAGGAGGCTTTGTTTCCTAGTCCCACTAATGAACTTTCTTGAGGCATTGGTCCCTCCCACTCCACAGGCTCTCAGGTCACACCATGCAGCAGGGGACACTGAAGCATTGTGCTAAATCGCTTATCTTTTAGAAGAAGCAGCTCTAGCATGCAGCTGAGTCTCTCTATCTGCAGGAGGATATAACCTTCTTTAAGATCTTCCTTGTTGTTTCAACAGTGGTGTACCATGAGCCTTCTGGCTGGTAGGAACAAGAAGTTAAATGCCAGTGGCACAGGTGCCAAGGAAGTGTCCCCTATTACCAGTCGCCTGGTTCTGAGGGTGACCTCATTGTGTGATAATCGACAGGTTTTTTTTTTGCATTAATCGAGTGCCAGCCATTGTATGAGGCACTGGAAATACAGAGGTAGAGAAAGCCAGGTTCTTGTGATTAAGGATCTCATAGCCAAGTAGAAGAGTGAAGTCACAGGAAACACACCTTCCACGTCACGTGCTCATGGTGATGCTATAGCGTGTTTATTTAGGTTTCACGGAACAAAGGGAACTCAGCCTGCTCAGAGGTCCAGGAAGGGAATTAAAGAGGAGACATTTGATCTGACTCTTTGAAGATAAATAGGAATTTTTATTCATTAATTGAAGAAACAAGGTGGGAAAAGTCCTTTTCTTTCCGAGCACCTATAAAAATGCACAGTAATGTGAAAGGAAACTCTGACGTGTTCTCTACCACCTGCGCTGAAACAGGTAAGCGAGGCCAAAGAGAGAGCTGGATGGGTGGGTCCCAGAGCGCCTTGCGTCTTGGCAAGAAATATTAGTGTTATCATTTGAAATCTGACTTCATGAGCCTTTGTCTGAAGTTCCCACATTTCCCGAGGACAGTCTTCTGTGTCTTTAAATTGTACAGATTTCTAGAGAGGATTGTGATGTTCAAAAGACTTGCAAAATTTCCTTTGGTTGCATAATCCTTGAACATACAAACCAAAATTCTTTACGAGTTCTTACTTAGTCCTTCATGAAATTCTCTGTAAGGAAATTATGTTTGCTGACACTTCAGTGCCATTTCTATCACTTACTCACCCAGCTTTAAAAGCCAGTGTTCCCTCAAGATTGGTTTTAATTTTACGGGATTAAAAACTAGCAATAACGAAGTTCGTTTTGTAGCCAGCTCAGAGACAGAAGATGAGTCACGGAGAGAAGGGATGATATTCACGTCTGGGGATCTTCACGCGAAGAGGGAGAACGAGCTCCATCCTCTGCTGCAATCTCTTCCCCCAGAGTCACCCCCGTCACATTTTTGTATGTCTTATCACAAGGAAGTAGGTTTTGCATCTTTTTGATTACTTAGCTTTCAATCTGTCTAATCACAGGTCTGTGATAAAGAGACAAGTGAATATGTCAAGTGCATGACAGTTTAAATTTATAGTATGAAAGCAAGTAAGTTAAATAGGAGTTTCCTTTTCTCTTATCTGTTATCATATTATTTTTCATTATTTGAAATCTGACCAAATAACATTTCTTTCTCCAAAACAGCTGTCGCTGATAGCTTCCTTAACCCGCCTCTCAGAAGGAATTCGACAAAGCTGTATCTCTTTCTGTCTTTAAAATTTTATTTCTTTCTCTGTTTATCAGTTACTTATGACATAATAAATATTAAAAATGTCAGGCAATCTATTTTACATGCTCCTGTTAAAGCGTGGGTTTGCTATAAATAAACAAGCCTGCTGCTCCAGAGCTTACCTAGGAATAAAAATTTGATCCACTCTCTTCCCCCATCAAACAACTGTGGTGAGAAGCCATTAGGGAGCCGTTACGTTGGCCGGAGTTTTCCATTACGTCAAATATTAAATTAACCGTCGTTACGTGTTCTGGAGTGTAGGGAAAGTAGCCGTCTTGTGAGGATGCTAATACGGCTGACATTTTCACTGCTTTGAACCCAATGAGTTACATCTGCAGTTACTGACCCCTCCTGTGGGACATCTTGCCCAGCAGCAGGCTGTTGCTCATAAATGACTCCACTCTAGTCATTTGGGCTATATCAGTATACATGTCAAAGAAACTACAAAATATAAATGTATAAAGATTTCCCTTGTAGAGGTTATGTAGGAAATGCCAATTAAAAATATAATGAATAAGCAAATTCCATGCTATCATAAAGCTTTCCAAGTCTATGATAAAAGTAGCCCAAAGTGGAGGGATGAGGAGGGCAGGGGAGTATGTGTTTTGTGTGGTAGAGAAAACAGGCAGAGCCGAGGCCTGGTGTGCCCAGTCCAAGTTTCGGCATCAGCAAGCGGGCCAACGGGACGGAGTGGAGGGGGAGGAAGCCGCGCAGGGCGTCCGGCGGAGTGGAGGAGCGGCAGGGTGCTGCAGGTGACGTGGAGCCTCACAAAGACCCGTGATCGGAGAGAAACTGGGAGCCGTGGTGAGGCCCTGCGCATACGGCTGCGCTCTCTCGCCGGCCACGGCTCTGGCTGCGCTGTTGGGAACAGTGTGTGCGATGGGAGGAAGGAGCAGCAAGACCTTCCTGAGTGCCCCTCCTGCAACCCAGGGACGAGGGGACCACGGGATGATGAAGACACAAACGAAGGTGGTCCGACTCCGCGGATGCTTGAGAGCCAAGCCAAGTTAATTCTGTGACAGAGTGAATGTGCCACGGGAGACAAAGAGAACGACCGAGGGAGACTCATCCGCAGTTTTGACCCATTACCTGGATCTCACCTGACATTTGAGGAAAGAACCTACCAACATTAGGGCGTAAAACACGTTATTGATCTGCTAGGTAAGACAAGATCATTTTCTCTTGCAAAGCCTCTGATCCAGTTGGAGGAAAAGCAATATTTAGGGGGCAGTGAAAAATTACATATCTGAGCACCAAATGATGTCCGATGCTGGCTGTGAGCACATTAGAACTCCCCTGAAATTGCAAGGGCTTCGGATGTCGAGACCAGAACTCGTTAGACTGTCACTGCACGGCCCCCCTTGGACCTTAGGATGCCCTCCATTAACTCACTTTTTACAGCGGAAGGTGAAAGACTAGACATACTTCGTGGAGGAACTGTTGAATTTGTTTTCTTCTTAAAATAAAATAGGGTTTATTAAGCTGACATTCTTTCAATAAAAGGGAAACAATGGGGAACAACAGGAAATTATTTCCTTAAAAGTGTCAGTTCTTTTCTAATAAATGTTTATGGAGGACCAACTTAATGCCAAGCACAAGGATGAGAAAAGGCTTTGAAAAAAACCTACACAAAGTAACATATACTCTTTGTACCACTCACAACTTAAAATATCACAAAACTTTCAAACAAAGTACAATTAAATTCATTCTCCCTTGGTTCTTTAGACTAAGTACACATGCGTGTATGTGCACACACGTAACTATGTATGACCACAGTTTTGCTTCTATGTTCCTAATTCAAACAACTCATTCCTGAAAGCAAGTGGAAAAGTCAACTGTTTTAACTCCAACAGACTTAATGCTGTACTTATATGTAAATGGAGGTCATGGACTGTCCAAAAAAGAAAACAAAAACAAACAACAACAAAGCACAGATAAAAATCGTAATTATTCAGCAATGTCTCGTCTCTACGTTTCAATTTGATACACTTCTTCCCTCCTCAGTTTGCTCACTTGTTGGCTCGGCATGAATTTCACAACATTGATCAAAGACCATTAAAGTGCGACAACTGTCATCTGATACAATTTCCTTACAAATAAAAATTTAAACCACAAAATAAAAAAAATCATCATTCATTTATTTCACAAATGTTTTCTGAAGACTGACTAAGCGCCAGGAATAGGTTTAGGCCCTTGGGATGTCCATGTCAATAGAGACCCACCTTTGAAATTGAATAAGGGTGCCTCTCTGAGATCTACAGGGTGGGCAAAAGTAAGTTTACAGTGTTCGGATGGCAAATCATACGATAATTAATAAGTAATAAAAAAAAAACCCTGTGCTTTTGCATATTTGCAACTGTAAAGTTACCTTTGCCTCACCCCGCATTGAAACTTTTTTGTCATTCTTATTTTGTAAAGACATTACCGTGAAATACACTTTAGAAATCTGTAACTGTGATTCTTTTTAAGTCAATTTACTGAACGGCGTGATTTTAAATGTCAGTAAGTGAGGCCATTGAGAAAGCACACTCACCTTTCCATCGATTTCTTAGGTGACAGTGGACCGGCTCGATGGGAATCCGTTTGGCAATCAGACTGTTTCATAGACAGCTTTCCACCCGACTATCATTGTAGCTCACTTCTCCCAAAGTCGCACAAAACTGCTGAGGGTTAAGAAAGAGAAGACAAGTTAATAAAAATAGAAAAAGTCGACTCTCTGGAAGAGATGACAAGGGGCCTCTGGAGTAGGACAGAAGGAAGCACACAGTGTGTTATAAAGAAAAAGTTTGCACGAGCTCCGATGAAGGGACAAACAAAAGATCCAATATACTGAGCGTATATTTGAAGATATAAAAATTAATGATACATCTTCAATTTCGGGCTAAGAAATTATTCTGGTGTATTTAAAACTATATTCAATTTGCAAAAAAAAATTGATTTTCAGTTACACTGGAATAAATCTACTGGGTGGCAGGAAGAGACTTGGCAATAAAACTGTCCCAGAGAAAACACTGAATATAGATCTCACAATGAAAGCCTAAAATTAGACATAATATACTTCCTTCAAAAGAAAAAAAAAAGCCAGTTTATTCCTGCACTTTCCTGCATAGAGACACCGCATCAGAGCGGTTTATTTATAGTTTCTCATGAAGTTTTAGGGAGACTTAAGATCCTATTGTCAAACAACTAGCATTCATTAAGGGCTCTCTGTGTTCAAAGAGCACAATGCTAAATCCTATGGAAAAGATAAAAATGGCTAAGACCATGGCCCTTCTCTCAGACAGTTTACCATGTCATGTGGTAGAGAAATTAAAAAGAACAAAATCACACTAGAGGGCACTGGGTGCTAGCCATCATGAGGCTCCCTGGGAACAGAGAAACGAAAATACGATTCTTCCTGTGGAAGTTGCAGATGCCTTCATAGACTAGGTAAATTCTGTGTTGTGTTTTGAAGAAATAGGAACTCAATATGGACAACGGAGCAGCTCTGAGAGTGAGAAATCTAGGAAGAGCCAAGCCCACGCTCCCCCAGAAAGAGTGTTGGAGAAGGATTGAGTGTGAGGGGCTTACGTGTGAAGGGCTGGATTTAAGAGAGCTGTCAGAGAGCTGGATTTCCAAGCTGCTCTGTGATTTACGTGGCTTCACGTTGACTGTGGAAAGCAAGTAGAAAGAGCTGAAAATAATGGCTGGTGTTTCTCTTCTTTTATTCCCTTATTTTTTTTCTGACCCGAGGAGAAGCAAGAGCCATAAAGTGTACTCACAAAGAACGACTGCACATCTAGGGATGCATCATTGTACATGACAAATGGGAAAAGGATTTCAAGAAGAAGGAGTGAGAGGAAGCGAAATACACACATAGGGCGTGGTCAGAGGAGTTACATGCCTCAGAGAGGGTAACGGGGAGAGCGATGGGAACCAGCCCCAGGACTGGAAATGTAGGTGGACACAAAGAAAGTGAGAAAATATTGACCTGGTTCTGGTACGGATGGATGGCAGACATTAGGTGTCCAGGTGTGAACCTGAAGAGAGGCAAAACAAAATATTGTGAAACTACAGACTAATTCCAGTTCCGTATTTTGTAAGATTTTTGGTTCTCCTCCAGGAGAGCTAATTTGGGTCATAGAAAAGATCTTCACATTTCCTCTCTAATTTAGCTCATCCTTCCTTCCCGGTCGTGTGACTGGGCTTAGCGCCCCCTTGTGCCTGTACATAGTACATATCTCATGGGCTGGGACGAGCGGTGAAGGCCAGGGACTCGGACAGGGAAGGCAGCTGGCCCCTGGTTCGCGGAGCAATTCTCTTCACACGTGAAGTGACCTTCTGCCCAACTAGTTCGTAAGTGGGAACAAACAGATGGAAACATCCCAACTCTATGTCTGTCCCTTTCATCATGATTAACCTTTTTCTTGACTATGTCTTGAGTCTGGAAGTTCTTGTACCTTTAAATAATCAATTTAAGGAAACATTTTTTCTGAAAACAAAGGTTTGACATACTGTCCCAATAATGCAAACTGTCCCTGAGGTTCCCCAGAGAACCGTGGGATTTGCCTTTTTATGCCTATGCGCACTTCAGACGGCACTTACCCAGGTCAGAAAAGCAAAGACCTCAAACGATATGGGCAGTGTTCATTCTGGTAGCCTGGAAAAACAGAATTTCATTTCTTGTTTATCATAATCGATTGGGCAGCGGAGAGTGTCATGCCCTTAAAAGAACTCTAAATAGCGGATGGTTATCATCATAATAACTCTTTGAAAGACTGGGGTGCCCTGAGGTCCGAAAGTCAAAACGTCGACCAGCTGAAAGGCTAAGGAGTATTAATTGTTTCAGTTCAGGGAACGCAGAGGAAGAATAATTACTGTAGTAGCAGACACATTTTCTAACTCGAAGGCACCTGATTTTACATTAGGTTTTTTTTCCAGGTTGCACATTTATTTTATTTCTTTTTATTTTCTTAAAGATTTTTAATTTATTTATTTTTAGAGAGCGCGGAAGGGAGGGAGAAAGAGAGGGAGAGAAACATCAATATGTGGTTGCCTCTCGCGCGCCCCCAACTGGGGACCTGGCCTACTTCAGCTTTGTAAATTAAAGTGCAGGTGGTAAAAACTAAAAATAGAGGGAGCCTTGCAGTCTTACTTAGACCCTTCTCTTCTTTAGCTCCCCGTGGCATTGGGGACCATCTTTCCTTGAAAATGGCATCTTTGCTCTGATGCTGCTGGACCCCAGGATGTCTGCATACACTATCCTTCCTCAGTCTCCTTACACCTGCCTTCTTGGAGTCCACCACCTAAATGGGAGTATTTGCCCAGGTTCTGTCCGTCCTCCAGCTTCTCTGTTTCCAAGGGGTCAGATGAGACAGCTGGCTGAGGGTGCGGATGCTGCAGCCAACCCACCTGCAGCACCTGCTCTGCCACGGATCAGCTCTGAGGGCTGGAATAAATCCATCCTCGGGTTTTCCATGTCCTCTTTCATCTCCCATGTTAACTCGATTTTTTGTCCCTCTGACTTAGTGTTACCAACCGCATCATTAATGAGAACGATCAAAATCAAAATAAGCATGGTGCACACTTTCTACAGTCGAGTGATTTACTGGGCACCTTCTTACAGTTCTTTGCAGCGTGCTTGAAAATTCCACCCTCCCTGGCAAACGCTGCTATTACCTGTCCCATGCCTTGTCCCGTCCTCTCTGTAGTCACCGCCTTTCGTGCTTTCAAATGGACTTTTCCCTGTAGAAATGGCAGCTGTGGTCTTTGAAATCTCACGTGTCTGGTTTACAAAATTCACTAACCCATGATTACTCTTCCCCATCCTATTGGCTCTGATTTCCCCAGGATTTTTAATTTTCATTTTGAGGCATATCATAGGGCTCATCATGATGTTTAACTCTTTAATTTCTCTTACATTGAATTCCTAGATGTCAGAGTTGATGCTTTCCATGATTTATATTTTTCCTAAACTGTTTTCATTGTTATCTGACATTCTAGAAGAGAGATTATGTTTCTTATAATCCCCTTCAGATTTTGATGAACTATTTACTTCTCTCTTTGTTTGAACAAGGACTCTTGTGAGGTTTTCATTCTCCGCTTTTTAATTTTACCTTTTGCCCCTACTCTCTTTTTGTTCAATAAGCCTAAGACTTGCTTCTGCTCTTGGTTTATTTGTGATTCTGTCTCAGTTTTAAAGGAAAAACAGCAAAGAAACAAGATCAGCTGCCATCCAGAACCTGTGCTTTACTCAGTGTTATTTTCTGCAGGTGACGATCACCGCCAGACTCTACCAGTCCTGCGGAACCTCCGGCCGTCAGAGGTGGCACTGCAGCCTCGGCCCGGCCCGGCCTGGCCAGCAGGGCACGGCAAGCGTCAGCTTCCGCAGGGTGTGAGGGCGACGCTGTTCTCTACCTCCTCTATTTTCCTATGGCTCTTGTTGCTATGTTTTGTGCTTTGTACACAAGATGCAAACGATCAACAGGACTTTATTCCACTGTCTATAAAGAAAAAGTCTGTTTGATAAAATACTACAACTGAAGGGAGCATTAGCGGGCAGCTAGCGGAACCACTTGATTTTACAGATTGGAGAACCAAGACCCAGGGCTTTGTGGCCAAGCTGGCAGGCAGCAGATGGCAAGTTTCCCGAATGTTCAGCCTGCTGTGGATGAAAACAGGTCTCTACGGAAAGTGTGCCTACAGGTGGGCTGATCATAAATCCCTAACGGGGCAGGGCATGGTGGCCGCCACAGCCCAGGCATAGAGCTCCTTTACGAACGGGCTCATCTTTGCTTTAAGCAAGCTCTGTCCATTCTTTCTATGCATCTAGGTTAACACGCCTTTGAAATGTCTCCTCCCACCTCTTGGAAGCAAAGCACCCTCAACAGAGCACCTAGTCTTGTTACCTACCCTGTAGCCCATTCCCTGCCTTGCTTTCTCCCACCTTCCTGCTCCCTCCTGGATTCCAAATGCAGAAAAATGCTGCAAACTGCCCCTGATCCCTGTGGCTCAGTGGGTTGGGTGTCGTCCCACATAGCGAAAGGTCGCCTGTTTGATTCCTGGTCAGGGCACATGCCTGGGTTATGGGTTTGGTCCCTGGTATGAGGAGAAGCAACTGACTGATGTTTCTCTTTCATATTGCTGTTTCTCTGCCTCTCCTCTCCCTCCCCATCTCTTTTAATATGTATAAAAATATATATTTTTTAAAAAAGCTGAAAACTCTCATTCTGAGAAGCATTTCTATCAGTCTGTTGAGATCTTGCTTTTAGGCATATCCTCTGTTTGGCTCAAACAAATTTTTATAAAAATTCTCCACAGGTTTGGATGTTCTTACCTGGACAGGACTTGTCTCTTCAGCTGCCTTTCTGTAGAACAGACACACGAGCTCCTGAGAGCACATTTCTGTTGTATTCCTAGACAAAAATAATTTGGGGTTCACAGTTCTCTCTGCACCCTCCCTCTGCTCCTACGCTCCACTCAGGCCGTGAGTCACCACTGAAGTCGCTCTCTTCAGGGGCTTTCTGGGGGAGATTTCATTGTCTTGGACAAAGGGAGGAGGCACAGATGGAACCCCAACTGCACGTTGTTTAGCTGTTCTTGGCTGGGAAAGGCCTCTTAGGCTTTATTTCCACTAAGCTTGTTTTTATCAGCAGAGGATGAAGTGGAAGGTGTGACAAATGAATCAAGGCATTCCCATCTAGGATGAACTGTATGTCTGAAGCTAGAAGGTCAGTGATAGTTCCGGAATCCATAATCTAAGAAGAACGCATGTCTTGGGGTTCGGTTCACTCTATGAGCTACAACGGGTCCGTTCCCATCCTGGGCTCTGACCTTCATTCGTGCAAACCTTCATGAAGTTCACATCATCCACACCCACCCAAGCAAAGAACATCAAATCCAAGAACAAACAGCCTCTGTCCAAGACCAGAGCTGAAAGCTCTGTGGTTAGCATTGCTCTTCTCTGCCTTTGGCCCATTTTCAGTGTCGCGTGCAAGTTTAAGTAAGATGTCACCTGCTTGTTCTCATCTGAAGGCTCCGACTTCTTAATCTTTGCGAGACTCCTTTGACCTTGACCTGATCAAGACTCCAGAACCAGTTGCTTGCCCATCTGGATCTAAAGCCCTGGCAACCCCCTCTCTGTGTTTCACTTGCCCAGGGTATGATTGATTGACTGGCTGAAATGCTACTGTTCCAGAGTCCCTCTCTGCAAGATGTATTGCTCTCCTGGTGTTCTTTAATCTGTTTCAGCCCAAAGAACAGCATGACATGTTTCTCAAAGAATTTACCCGGACTATTTTTAGAATTTTACACTCCCTTCAGAAAATTTTCCTTGATGCTTCTCTTTTCAGAGTTCTGACTAAACATATTGTATATGAATACAACTATTTAATCTTGTGGGGATGGACTTAATTTTAATAGAATTAATAATTGCTAAAGTCCCATCACCCTTATATGAACTTATACACTTGGTAGAATGGGTTCTCAGAGATTTGGATTTTACTTCTTTAATCTACGTCTTACATACACTTTATGACTCAGTGCAGGCATCAGCATTTGCAGATATATTTTCCTGACTTTTTCAGGCTACTTTTTGCTTTTCAGCAATTCCCTGTTCATAGTGCTATCAAGTGTCTTTAATAATAACATAGTAATTACCCACTTATCTTCCCATTTCTTTTACATTGCTCTACATCCCTGAAAGACTGATGCATCTTGATTTTCCTGGCGCTAAGAACACTGTCGAGTAAGAAGGTGCTCAGTAACTGTGTGGTGGACAGAGGAATGTCAGTAACGTGGACTCAGCTTCCAACTCTGCCATTGCTGTGGCCAAAAAGCGATCAAGTTAGGTGGCTTGCCACATCCCTCCCACATCTTAAATTCCATCCCTTCATTTTGTAGACCATTGGGGTATGTAAAAAATGAGTAAGAACCTTAGAATTCTAGAGTTATGTCAATTGAGTGAACCATGTAGACATAAATCTTTATAAGTGAGAAACTGAGAATTTTCACTTGCTAAAAAGACAGATTTACAAGCTGCAGAATTAGAGCTACAATCTGACTCTTCCGATAATTGTGATTTTTTTGCTAACACATGGCACAATTGAGGAATTAAGAAACACTAAAAGATTGGCAAAAATATACGAGGGTGAATATAAAGTGCAAGTGTAATAAATGTTTACCAAAGTAATCGTGATGGATTACAGGTGAAAACTGGACAACAAATGTGGTAAGATTTGGAGAGAAGGGGGTGGAGGTAGTTAACAGCATTAAGAAAGATACAGGTGAGCACGCTCAGCTTGCTGAGGTATCTTCAAAGGTAAGTTGTAGTCAGAAGTGGCACCAGTCCTAGACTTGTTTTGAAAGACAAAGAATTGAGAATTACCAACTTAATTTAAGCAGTAATTTCCATTGCACGCCATGTCTACTTGCCTCAAAGGGATTGGCTGTCAATGTTATGGCATTTGTCAGCGACAGGAAGGAGGGATGACCACAGAGGCAGGGCTGCGAAGACAGGCTTCTCCTCCGAACCCAGGCCGGCACCTTGCGGGCCCGCGGGGCTCTTGTTCCCGGAGTCCGCCTTTCTGAACTAACGAAGTTTCATAGTCTCCCCTACTTTTCTAAGTTTTGTTTTTTGTCTCTCTTTACTTGCTTTCTTTTATGGTACCCTCTCTGTTCATAGATGATCAAGATTATTCATATTCCTGTGCATTTCTATGTTTTTTAAGATTATGAGTAATTTTATGCAGCTGTTAATGTTGGACGCATGGCATTTGGAAACCTACATAGTTTAATGGGAAGTCTCAGGTTTTAGAACTGAACTATGTAAACCTACATCTTCCTTCAGACATTTGTCTGTAAGATCTCGTGGAAATTTTAATCAACTAATAGTGTGACTGTGGTTTTGTTCTTTTCTTTTTTTTAAAGATAAACAGTATGCCGAGCAACTGCTATTTATTTGACAAAGTAGATAGTGGCTTAATCGTTTCGCCTAAACTCCAGTCACAGCCGTGGGCACAGACGTTCCTTACGTTTTTCTTCATCTGTGCGAAGTGTGACAACTTCTTTGGTAAACCCTGTTCCATTTTTAAAGCATACTTGCTAGCACATAATTCTTGAAAGAATTTAATATTTAATAATCATGTGTTTATTCTATGCCTTCCGGAGAGGTACAAGTTTCCTTTCAAAGCTTTGGTACTCATCTGTCACGTCCATTATGTCACTGCAATATATTTGACTGTGTTTGCCACACGAAAGACATTTAAAAGGAAATATGTCAGTAATTAATTGAAGATGTGGACCGGCTTCTGATTTGAAACTTTGCGTTTCTCAATACAAAATTCTTCACTAAGACTCACTTTCATATTATCATTCAGTTAGCACTCCTATTTACTGTGAATTTTGCCTTTTTAAGACAGATGATTTTGCCCTTGAGATATTAGGTCACCTTCTAATGGCCTGAGAAAGAGCTCACATCTGTTCAGATGATGAACACTAAATCCCATGTGGATTTTCATTTGTGGGAAAAACATATCCTCATGGAGAGATATAGATATAAAAAAATCATTGAAGTATGTTTCCATTGCTTTAGCCAAAGTGGGGAGTGATCTGTTCCTTATTCTTAAGTCTAAATGGAATATGTCCAAAAAGAAAATATGCTGTTAATTAAGGGGCCTATAGCCATAAAGCGACCTTTCAGAATTCTAAGTAAATATTAAAGGATATTGAATTTTCCTATTTTCTTGTTTAGCTGCTGAACATATACTTGTGTTATTCCTTTATTTTCTTTGATAATTTTTGTACATTTTCTCCATTGATTTTCAAAACTAACTCATCTTGCCTGGGCCGTTAATTTTTCTTTCTTACATGGCCACACTGGAAAATTAGGTGAAATCAGCAGTTTCAAAATTTTCACATCCTACTGCCTATGTTTCTCTATTCAAAAAGATGAATGGGAAATAGTTATTCCTTTCATTAAATAAAGATTCAAATTATTATAATTTCAGAAAAAATATGGCTAATTAGTCAATGGATTGGGCAAAATATGTTTTTCCCCCTAAAACTCATGATGTGAATATTTAGTGAGAATATATCTATACCAAGAAATATTCTCAACCTGCACTTTCTAATACAGTAGCCAATCACCCACATTTGTTGAAATTTCAACAAATCAATTTCAATGGCATCACACGCTCGGTCCCTCAGTGGTGGGGGTCACATTCCAAGCATTCAGCAGCTCCACGTGGCCCGTGGGCACTGCGCTGAGCAACATAGAAATGTAACAGCCCTTCGTGGTGCGGTGTTTCTTTCATTGGACAGCGCTGTGAACTTGACACAGAAAATACATTTTTTTAAAGTTTGCTTTTTTGTGAGCTCACAATAAAGAGGTGAATATATATCAGTACAGAAAATTATAGTGGACCAAAGGGATATGTTGATGAGCAATACAAAAATTGGGGCAGGTGTGAAAAATATTGCTTA
Organism: Micronycteris hirsuta; assembly: GCA_004026765.1. Taxonomy (NCBI): domain Eukaryota; kingdom Metazoa; phylum Chordata; class Mammalia; order Chiroptera; family Phyllostomidae; genus Micronycteris; species Micronycteris hirsuta. Next base: position 39,575 of record PVJI01009894.1, on the reverse strand, counting down.
TTTTCCAAAGGAAAAAACTAATATACTTGCTCATTGTTGTATTCATTCTAACAGGGATTTTCTGATGTGGCTTTCTTTTACATTTACTATGTAGGAATTTATCCCTGTCAGATACTTTTTACTTCTTCTTTTACCTCGGTGTCTCCCACTGATTTCTCGTTTTCTATTATAATAGCCAGGGCCCTCAGAACAAGGCTGAATGAACGTGATGTTCACAGCACATCGTATTTTGATTCTGCTTGAAATAAAACTATTGCCAGTGTTTGCTCAGCAAAAGTGCTCTAGATATGGTTTCATTCGCGTCCCCAGGTAAACGAGCAAAAAAATCTACGTCTTTCTCATTTCATTTTCATGTCAATCTACACACTTTTTATTCTTATTGTCACCGTTTTACATGTATTATATGTTATACATGATACCTTGTATTATTGTTTTAATTTTTTTAAAGATTTTATTTATTTATTTTTAGAGATAGGGGAAGGGAGAGAGAAAGAGAGGGAGAGAAACATCAATGTGTGGTTGCCTCCCACTCACCCCCTACCAGGGACCTGGCCCACAACCAAGGCCTGTGCCCTGACTGGGAACTGAAATGGTGACCCCTCGGTCCACAGACCAGCACTGAATCCACTGAGCCATACCATCTGAGGCTATTGCTTTAATATTAACTATTTATTATATTTGCAAATTCTTTTCAAATTATAATTAAGTAGCTTATCTTATGCTTTATAAGTTGCAGCCATAAACAGAATGCTTATTTTAGTGATGCTCTTTACAGTATCAGTAGAGATACTACCCCATAGCAATAAAGCCCCATTTTAAAACATAGAAAATGCAAAATACCTGTCTCTGCTCTGGCCGTCTGTGGTTAAGGTCTTCGCCTGAGGACCTGCGTCCTCGTTCTTCAGTGTGACCTCGGGCACACCCCATCCTGCAGCAATGGCCCCAAAGTGACGGCTGCCGCGCCACCTTCTTGCTCTCGGGCTTGCAGCAGATTTGGTAGTTTTGTGGGGTTGAGCCCTTTTTCATTTTGGTTGGAATGCTGGAAGGGAGGATAAAGAGGGGGGAAAAGATAAAGCCACATGCTTTAAGAGATATATTTAACTGCTATGTTTTCTACCAATGATGGAAACAAATCAATTATTTAACACTTTTTAAGGCATGATGAAGGTACAAGAGGCTGCCCATACTTAATGCATACATAATAAGGATGACCTATGTTTACCTCCAACTTCAGGGACAGTGACTTAGGGCATGTGTGATCAAAGGTAACTGTTTTCTAGTATAAATCTCATCAGTTATTATAGTTCAAAGTCTCTCCTCAGATTGTTCTTATGAGTTAAAGAACAAAAATGAGTACTAGTCACATTCTACTCTCAGTTACTAGTTATTAGAAGACATTCTTAACTTTACAGCCATTACCCAATATTATCAGTATTATATTATTTCAGGAAGCAATATATCTCCTGTTGAAAAGATGAAGTGAGAGAACTCAGTTGAATGCTCAAAAAGATGTTTTCTAAGCTTTTCTTGAAGCTCACTATCACTTATTTCATCACCATACTTGACAAGTAGTTTATTAAATAGAGCCTGATATTACATATAACACAAAAGATTGCATTTTAGTGTAAAAATCCTTTTGACAGTGGACACATAAAGTATATAGCATAAGAGAAAAAGAAGTTAAAAATGAATTAGTGTCACCAAATATGTGAATGCCCATCTGTAATGACAAATATAACTGAATAAATACTTACTCTGATGTACATTTTTTTGTGGAGAAAAATACAGCAACTTGAAATAGAGAGTTATAAATTATAGTCTCTTTTACAAATGAAGAATAATGAATAACCTCATCTAGAATAGGATGAAAACAAAATCAGGAAATTTAACTGATAAACAAATAGCACCAAAATGAAATGAATAGATTTCTCTGGTTATGAAGGGTTGGAAGTAGTGACACTGAAATATATACAGGGACCCATTTTTAAGATGGGTTGCTTGATCCCCAGAATCATGGGATCTGATGGCTGGAGTTTCATAACTGCTGGTAGGAACACAACCAACTGGTTATTTCTGACCCGTTATGTCCTTGGAGGAACAGAAAGAGAAGCGAGTTCGAAGGACTTATGGGTAGAAGGAACAGACTCCATCTCCTCACGGTGCTGCGTTCCTACCACGGCAGAGAGTGGAACGGCAGTTCAATCACATACACGACGGACTGCTGAGCGCTAACGGCGCCAACGCCTGCACCGTTGTACTCGCAGAACAAAGTGGACAAAAATACTGGAACGCAAAGAAATCACCACAGTGCTATCATTACTGGTCACCATCAGGCTCACAGGTTGCACACTGGCCAGATACACTCAAATTCCTGAAATTGCTGTGAAAAATGGTCACAGCGGATGTTGCATGTGATAAAGGACTTACAACTGGAAAAATCACTGCAAGTGACTCTAAAATACCTATGCCATCCTGAATGGGACATAACCTTTGATCTGCCACAGAGACAGCCCCATAAACTGTACACAACTCTGCATGGGACCGCAATGAAGAAATGAGGAACGGCCCTGCCAGCACCTGCCAGGCAGTGGTCTCTGGAGATAGACTTTTAGGAAGAAAGGAGAGCAAGTGTGTTCCTGCCTCTCAGAACCACTCTTTGTTGTTAAGGGGTCACTTGTGAAGGCTTGTGTGTGACCAGTTCTTACTCGTAACTGCTGCTGCCCAGGTGATCCCTTTTTAACTTCGTGGGCACCAAACTTCAGTTGTTATCAATGATATGAGCATAACTTCACCTTGGACCCTTAGCAACCTGGCCAAGAAGTTCACGGGAATAGTGATGAGTAACAAAAACCCGTCGTGAAGCAGTTGTGAGTTTTTCCTAGTCATCCTTTCCTGGAGGTCTCGGATTATGCTGTTTTCTTGTATTATCTTCATTTCTGAGCACACTGTCAGCTGGCCTAGAGTGATAATTCTGTGCTTTGTTTAAAAAAGAGGAAAATACAAAAAGTGATGTGGAACACTTACTTTTTCAGTATCCGTCAGTTTCCATGAGGGAAAAAAGACTGGATTTGGGAAGAAATTCAGACATGGGAGAGACGTATAAAGAGGCAGGAAGGAAAACACGCTCTGCTGGAGGCTCCCTCGCCTGCATCTCTTAGCACAATTTTAGCAGTTCATTTGAAAAAAAACATGATTGCATCTAATTACTCTTGCATGTCACTTTCCCACACAATGTGTTCTGTATAGAAAGAGCCTGGCACAGAAGAGAGGCTCCCAAATAATTTTAGGCCAGTGAATAAACCGGCGCACGGGGAAGAGAAGGATGAAAAGAGGGAAGGAAACTGAGAGGAAACACTCTGAAAAGAAAATTCTGTGGAGTTAGACTGCTTGTGACTCCATGTAATATACTGGTTTCATATGTTCAATTTAATAAAGTGAAGATATGTATATGTATGTATATTTATTCTGACAGAGAGAGATTTTAAATATTGGGAAAAGGAATATTGGACCTCCTAATTTGGACTAAATCCATATGACTTCTGAATGTGACCAGCTTGTAAAATAAGGGTAGAATCACTATGTATTATTATTTTTTACGTGACTTACAGATTTTCATTTCCTCTTCCATTAAAAAAAAACAAACAATTACATGAAAAGAATGTGCGTACTTCCCGGATGAGCCTGTTGCCTGACGGTTATGTGTGTTCTCCGTTGTGGCAGGGAGGGCAGGACTGGCTTCTTGGGCTCAGAAAACCTTTCGCTGTGGACCCTCATCTCAAAGTGCTACCTGTGCCCTGGATTTTCTGTGCTGCCCTCCCCGTCTGCCGCCCTGCGGTGCCTAGCAGGGAGGCTGCATGCCCGCCCGGGGCTTCACTGGCTAAACTGAAGTCGCAGAAAGCAGAGCCCCTTGTTTTGGATGAAGCAAGATAAGATGCATCTTGTTTATTCTTCTTTCTGTTTGCAGCCAATAGCTTTTGGGGGGAAAAAATGGAATACCTAAAGCCTGGAAGGTTGGAGCCACAGAAGGTCAGCTTGCAAAGGCTGGAAAGGTAAATAAACTTCCGCACTGTGGCTGTGTGCGGGCATGTTAGGGACACAGGAATCGTCCCCCTGTTATAGGATTTAGGTGAAAGAAGGAGAAGGAGAAACTGAAGCTCTCCTGGGAAAAGAAGAACTGAGGGCTGCAACCGAGCCAACCGTAACAATTTATGTTAAAATAACATCTTTCAAATGAATTTCTATTAGTATGGTTAAAATATATATAATGGTGAAGAAATAACACCATTCACACACAGAAATCTTGGTAATGCCTGAACTTCCACAAAAATATGAAGTATATAATTACCATGCATTTGAAAATTATGCAATGCTACATCATTTTAATTTGTAATACTTTTTTCTGATATGTTATGCTATACCATAGAATGTAGAGTTTCCAGTTGAATTGTCTGTGCTTCAGGCTTCAAGTTGAGATGAGAACGGTGACTAGGAGAAACAGGTAGCACTTGACTGCTAACATTGCATAATCACATCTATTCTCTTCATTGTAACAATAGCGCCGGCAGAACACTGTGACTGAGACACCTCAGAGAGCTTCTCCAAGGTCAGGGATGAAGTGAGACGTGTAGAAACAGAACTCAAGTCCTGAGAACTTCCTCCTTCAAACCATTGTCTCTAGATCAGACTAGTTTGATTCAGTCTATCGTTAGCTACTCTGCAGATTTTCTACTTCACATAGAGTTTTTTCCCCACTGTACGGGGTGGGACAAAACTAGGTTGAGAGCATGTGAAACAGAATTTATTCTTATATTATTATGTATTAGTGATTGTACTATTTTTATACAAAAACTGTAAACCTACTTTTGTCCCATTTTGTATATATATAATATATAACATATATAATCATATTATATATATTTTATATACACAAATGCATATAAATTCACTTAGTGATTAACTTGTAATTTTTTGATATCTGTTGAGAAAGATCTACAATACTTGGGAAAAAAGTAATGTCAATGACCTTGTAAGGACCACTGCTACCATCATGTAGCAAAAAATATATAGAGAGAAATAAATATAATAAACCAAAAAATTACCTGTTTTGATATTAGAGTGAATTGCAAGATGCTACAGGAGCATAATAAAGATGTGTGATCCAATCTTGAAGGTCAAAGATTTCTGAAGAACTAGATTGTAATCCATGACCTGGAATTATTAGACATCACAGGACTAGTAGCTGGTCCTTGAGATGAGAGAGCACGTGGGAAAACTGGGGAGGACAGGGGTATCATCTAATGCCTGGAACAACCCCACTCTCCCCAGGGAGTGGGGGGCAGGAAGAATCAAAGAAGGAGGTGGACAGGGGTCAGTTCACCCAGAGCCACAAGGACAAACCAGAGAGGAGCTCTGAGTCCGTCCCTGACTCTAAGGGACTCACCAATGGTGCAAGTCTGCACCTTTTCCCAATTCCACATCCTCATTGTAGCTTGGGCGTATTCCCACCACGGTGGGGGATTCATACCACAGTGGGGGTGTTTACACCATGGTGGGGGATTCACACCACTCCCAAAGGGGATGGAGTATGCAGTGTGCCATGAGAAAGGATACAAGAAGGCCTGTTACATATCTATGGTAGCAATTCAGGTGAGATGTGATTTAAATTTAGATTGGGAGAGTGACAGAATCTGTATAAATCAGATAGTACTGTGAAGTATTTAGGACATTGCAATAGGACTTGTTGGTTGATTGGAGTTGGAAAGGGAATGAGAGAACGTGGCAAAGGAAAGCTACGTTTCTGGAGAAAACAACTGGTGCATAGTACCACTTATGGAGGCCATAAAAATGTCTTCCCACAAAAAAGGGATGGATCTACTGGATGACTAGGTCATATTTTTTCTGCCTGGTCTAAGATACAGAGTTCAAACAAACATGATTATTCTTTTAAAATCAAATTTGTGCCATGAATAATAATTATTCCAAGAAGACTGCAGAAGAGGTTTCCATTTTATGAGCAGAAAGAAAGATTCATACATTCTTTTATGTATCAAAAGAATGAAATCGTGCCATCTGCAACAACATGGATGGACCCAGAGGGTATGGTGTTAAGTGACATAAGCCAGGCAGAGGAAGACAAATACCATATGATTTCACTTATATGTGGACTCTAAAAACCAAAAGACGAACAAGCAGCCCAGAAGCAGGACTAGATACAGAGGACATTTTGGCGTTTAATAGTTGGGGGGCACTGGGTGAAAAAGTTTAAGAGGTACAAATTGGTAGTTTCAAAACAGTCATGGGAATACACTGTACAGCGTAGGGAGTATAGTCAATGATATTATAATAATTATGTATAGTGTCAGATGGGTACTGGATTTATTGGGGTGATCACTTTGTAAGTTATATAAATGTCGAAGCACTGGGTTGTACACCTGAAACTAATACAATATTGAACATCAACTGTAATGAAAAATAAAATATATTGAAAAAAGAAATGTATCACAGTTAGTGAGTAGCTATAGAGAGTTCACGGTGAGACACTATGGAGAGACAGGCCCAACATGGAGACAAGGCCGACCTAAGGATGCGGTCGTTCGCAATCCTTTGGCCGCTACAGGCACAGGGAATTTGTGCAGAGCTGGGCTTGACCAAAGAGCTGAACGGAACTGGTGCAGTATGGACTCCCTTGCATGGAGCCGTCTGGGTTATTAGAGTGCTGAGGGAGAAATATGATTGATGGAACAACTAGCCATTTGGGGCACGCCACCTCATAAGGAGGCCTGGAGATAAGTCTGGGAGAGTTTGTGCCAACGGGATGACGGCATGAAAGGGAGAATCTGAGTATTTCTCTTACTGATCTGGTCACGATCAATGGCAGGAAGTGAAATAGTGGTATAGCGTCATCTCACGCTTCTGCCTACAAAACAATCTCGCTAAGAAAGTTGACTTCATTCTCATTTGCCTCCATTTATGTAACAGTCTAGCACCTGCAGAGTCAGACTCTCCGTCACGCAGCCAGTAAGTGGCTGCGCCATGGTAAACCTGAATTTGCTTGCCTCGATACCCTCAATTCCACAAACAACTCAAAATTATTTTTGTATTTTATTTTAAAGAGAGTAACATTGTAGGTAATAGCGCTCTAAAAGCGGTTTGCTCCCAAACTAAGTCTTTTTCAACCACAGAGAAACTACAAAGACAGATATTTCCTTTTACTTTTTAGCTTGATGAATTGCAAAATATTGTAGCATCCAGTCTCTTCTGGTTTAGACTCCACATGATAAAGATATTGCCGAGATTGTTCCATGTGCCTTGTGGGCTTATAATTCATAAGTTCTTCATTATTAGTTAGATGAGAATAGTAAAATGTTAGGACATATCTTAACTTAAGAATGAGAGACCTAAGGAAATATTTGAGGGTCTTATTTCAATGTCCTGCACATTATATAAATGTGTGTGTATATGTATATATATATATTTTTTTTTTTTTACATAGAAAGATTGTGAAAATAATTTTAGTTTGAAAGGTTTCTTCTGTTTTGTGTCCTTTTAGACAATATGCAGTCACTCAGTACTGCTCGTCCAAAGCTGCCGGAATAATTCTGGCATGTTGTACAGAGAGACGCTTGTGATTTTAAGTCAAAGGAAGACTGTTTGAGAACTAAATGTAGAAAAGTGTTGCCTGTGTTTTTGTTTTGTTTTTGCAAGATGAGGAAAACTAAAGTACAAAGAACATTTGTTCACTGAAAATGTCTAAAACTTTAGTGGAAAAAAAAAAGAATTACTTCCATTCCTCTGGTTAGACTCCAAACTGGGTCCTTGCTTTCTTCCTGTCTCCGTGGCGCGGCTGTGGTCCTCCTGGTGCCAGGCGGGGCCCAGGGCAGGGGCCTGAGCCTGCTGAGGGCATTGCTCTCAGGGAGCAAGGCAAAGAGGCCGACTATTTTCTCTCATTCTGAAAATGCTCTGATTTAATCACTGCATATTTTGAAAAAAAACAAAGGTTGCTGTGTATGTAATGTTTTCCCTTTGTTATCATTCTTTGTCCCTGGACAGTAGCTATCATAGAAAGACACACTATAAAATAGAACATATGGTTAAATAGGGCTCCAGTGAACCAACCTGATACACCTATTTATATAGAATCCATAAAACACAGGCAGGCAAATAACTGAATAAGTTACAAAATGTATAGAAGGCTCCCTAACTAGGAGACTTACGGACACATAATGCCCAGACATGATTTTTTTTTTTTGCATAGAGAAAAAAGGACTAAAGACCTTAGTTATCCTCAGTCTGCCGAGTGATTTATAATGTCGTAACGTTGCCCGTCTACGCATCCCCGAAGCCTGAGCATACCACTCGGCCTCGCCGCAGCAGAAATGCGAACGTGTGCACCAGGAAGCATGCCCTCGAATGGCCCCGCCACAGAAGCAGCTGCTGCAGTGGACATAAAGGAACAGCCACTACATAACTCCACTTGTTGGACATTCATAGAGAGATAATTCTAACCAAAGGCACTGTAAGGATGGGTGGTGACTGGGGGCAGGATTTAGGGGGATTCCTGAGGCCACTTTTAATGCGGCTCCATGGCTGTGTTCACCGTGTAAAAATTCGTTCAGCTGTACAGTTGTGATTTGTGATACTTTCCGTCCATATTTTATTAAATGGTAACATATTAATTTGAAAATTGTTCATATTTCCATAACGCCAGCCTATCCATTTGCAAAAAACTCCCCCTCTGTGTTTGATCCAGTCTTAGTGGTGTTGATTGTACACAGACCCTGCAAATGTCTTGGGGAAGGTGGGCCGAGCCTTCTCACTTCCGACTCAACAGCATTTAGCATAACAACTAACAGTGAAAAGTGCCCAAGACTTGTCTTTAAAATGAAGGAGCACATAAATGAAGCTCCAATCTGGACTACAGGCTCAGATAAGTTTAGAATTAGAAAATTATAAGTGGATTTTGTTGTTCCACAGACAAGTGTCAAATAAACAGTGAGAGAAAAAAATGAAGATGCCAATAGCAAGGAAGGGAGAGGCGCCTGGAAAAGAAAAGCCAAGAAACTGATAAAACTGAAGTCTGGAACCATGCAGCTCAGGGACATGTATTTTGTCTTGTTTAATTTGACAATAATGGCAAAGAATAACTGGATAAAAACCTTTCATTTGCTTTCCTTGGTATAAATAGATGCTTTGTGGGCAGACAATCTATAACACATTTATTTGAATAAATAATCAAAATATAATAACTCTCTTAAATGAGTATGTGTGAAATCCATCCTGAATTATATTCACTCTACTCCCTTGAACTAGAGGTAGAAATTTTATTTTAAAACGTGCAATACTGTTTTTTTCCTAATTATTTTAATACGGTTTATTCTTAAGATAAACAGACAAACCTTGTATTCTGATTGTATTCCATTTCTCTGCTAACTGTACAGCTTATTTTATATTTAATATAAGATCCCAGAACATATTCGAACTTCTACTCAGACATACCAAGGCACTGTTTTCTCCGTACCATTGCAAGCATCACGTAAAAAACACTGAGTCCACCTTTCCTGTTCAAAGTCAGTACAGCGTAAGGATTAAATTAAGAAAAAAGAAAACATTTGTAAACTACCCTATCTATTGCCATTATATTCATCCAGTAAGTCTTGGCCTGCGTATTGATTATTTTATAGCTCTGACAAGGCTGTTTTTACTGAGTCCCGTGACCCTGAAAACCAGCCGAGGTGAACAAATCTCCTGGCCTTTGTGCTCTGGGAAAGTACTTACTACAAACAACCCCCTGGCCCAGGCGACTTACAGGCTCAAGGTTGCCCCTCTGTTAACTAACCAAGGGCAAGGCCAAGCACAGCCCCTCCAGACTCCTGCTCTGAACCTACTGCACACTCTTGCCTTTGGAGCCAAATCTCCAGCTCGCCAACACACAAACCTCAGAAGGACAGGAGAACGCACCCATCTGCTCAGGGCGGAGGCAGTGAGCGCACTTGCACTTGAATCAGGACGTGGCACTTACTGCATGTCGGGTTAGCCTGTCGATTAACCTTCCACAACTCGGCGTAGCCTTTCCTCAGAGAGAAAGCTGCCCCCACATCGACTCCTTCGTACATAAAGGAGTCATGTGAAGTGTGGAACAGTGGGCCCTTGGGAAAAATCATACTTAATAGGACTTGTCTAAGGGGCCTCTAATTCACCTGCTACTTGGGACAGCCCCTCATGCCTTTTCTGTTTGGATTCCCTCACCCCCCAGTACTCCTTCCTCAGGTCTTGTCCCGGGCCTGGCAGTCAGGTGCTAACGAGAGAAGTCAGTTAGAGTGCTCATCACCTCATTGGAATGTGCGGTTTCTAACCTCGGCTAGGTGTTCAACCCTACCGATCAGTCTTTTTATTTATGCCTAATTGATTGCTTTTCACATTTTCTGCAGTGCCAATTATTTTTTAACTCCTCTCAAACCCTTCATCTTCCTTTAGCCACTTGACACACACCGGGATGTTCTTGCTTTACTGGTCCCTGAAAAGGTCAAGGCAGGTGGCTCTTTGCAGGCCCCCCACCCCTCCCAGTCCCCTCCGCAAAGATCTGTTCCTGAGGGTTCCCCTCCTGGCCTGCGCGCGTGTGTGGCATCATCTTCGGTTTGATTTCACGCCGTCGTGCCTCACGAGCCTTTCCCTCAGCGAGCCCCGCAGGTTCTGATGGCTCGTACATTCTTGGATTCTGTGTGTCCAGCTCCTCCCAAGTGGCCTGACCTTGAACTCCCTGCCTCTGCTCTTGGCTGTCTTCTCTTCCTCATTTCCGTGGGGTGGATTCGCACCTATGAAATTAAAGGCAGGAGGCTTGGAACAAACAAGGGAGCGCATTCGGAAAAGGAGATGGAAACGCTCCCTTGGGACATTCTGTGACTGCTCTTCGACAGATAGTGACGTAGTGGTCCGTGTCACCTGCCTGTATAAACACTGTGTGAGAAGCAGTCTGGGGTTGTGTGTTCATTTGAGTAAGAATGCGTGGCTCCAAAGCCAGTGCTACAGTGGCTCTTTGGAATTTTGAGGGTGCAGCAGAGTGACCTGACACTGGAAGGAAATGTGCTCTTTCAACTCCACGGATGTGGCTGGAACAGAGTATTTTCTTGATGTTTTACGACTTCAGACTAACAACCAATAAAAGTGCCGGCAGGCTCCGTGGCTTCCTTTTTTTTTTTTTAATTTTCATAGTAGGTGTGAAATAGCTTTTCCTAACAGGGAAAGAAAAAAATCTAAAAGTACATTGTTGAAAGAGTCTAAAATTTGTAAAATTATGATTAAGAATTTAAGTTTTCAAATGTATGCAGGAGAAAAAGCTGAGCATGCTACAATAATATAAATAGGGGCTTGTAGGCATTTATGGGTGACTGGCAGTGTGAGCAGGTAAGGATAATGGGAACCTGTCAGGAAAGCTTGGGGGTGGGGGTGGGGACATGATGGGATGGTGAGAGGTGGACACACCTGGAAGCTGGAAAAAGAAGCCCAACTTCCCAAGATTGCCTTTCAGAAAAGATGGGAGCAGGGAACTTAGAAATCCATAAACAGACTAAACACAAAACAACTTCAAAACCATGTTTGGGCATGTGATTTAAGAACAAGAGAAATGCCTTAGCTGGTGTGGCTCAGTTGGTTGGACATCATCCCTGAGACCAAAAGGTTGTAGGTTCGATCCCTGGTCAGGACACAAGCCTGGGCTGCGGTTTCTGTCCCCAGTTGGGGCGCACACAAGAGGCAACCGATCCATGTTTCTCTCTCACATCATTGTTTCTCTCCTGATCTGTCTCCCTCCCTTACCCTCTCTCTGGAATCAATAAAAGAAAAAAAAAAGAAGAAGAAGAGAAAGTTATGTTTATTCCTGGTCATGAAACACCATTTTTTCCCTTATAAATACCTTATGTGGCAAATTCCACTCAACTTTGAAAACCAAATCTAAAGAATTGTCTGCAATTGGCAGATGTAGAATGCATTTTTTTGTATGTAATCAGTAACTTTTCAAAATATTGGAATATATTTAAGTAAAAATGAAATCATTTTTAAATATAGTTACCATAAACTGACTTTAAAATTAATATGTAAAACCTTGGGCATATTTTGCTGTAATTAATGTGTTTTTAAAAATATATTCAAAGGGAACTTGGTTTATCCTAAATTACCACAGAGGCTAACATTCAAGGCAATGAGAACGAGTTTTCATGGAGATAAAGATGTAATCAATGGAAGAAAATTTTCCCTTTTTGGGGGCCTCTGTAGAGGGATTTTGATGTTTTATGTGATATTGAGCCAGAAATTCTCCATGTGCAAAATTCCATCCATGCTGTCGCAAAGGGTAAGGTTTCCTTCTTTTCTACAGCCGGAAGTATTCCATTATGTAAATGTACCACCGCTTTCTTACCCCTCATCTACTGATGGGCACTCGGGCTGTTTCCAGATCGTGGCTATTACAAATAATGCTGCAATGAACATAGGGGTGCATATATTCTTTCTGATCCGTGTTTCAGGATTCTTAGGATGTATTTCTGGAAGCGGGTCATAAGGCAGCTCCATTTAAATTTTTTGAGGAAACACCACACTGCTTTCCACAGTGGCTGCACCGGTCTGCATCCCCACCAATAGTGTACTAGTTTTATTCTAGTGCTGTCTGCGTGTTCCCATGTTTTAAATCTTATCTATAAATTTTAAGAATTTGGTTTGTGAATGGAAATGTGAAATGGATGATCAAGTGAGTTCCTACTCTTCCTTCATCACCTAAGTAATGCAAGTAAATAGAAAAGACCTTTGAAGTTACAACAAAAATGAGAAACCATTCAATAGTATATTCAGATAATTATTCAGATAATTAAGTGAATAAGATGGTTGAAGAATCATTTTCCTAACTTTAGTTGTAGTTCATCTTCAAAAATATGTATGCCATCATGTCAACAAAACAGAACATCCTTATGATTTAAACACTGTGTTTTACTTCAGGCCTCTTACATCTGTGGTAGTAATATTAATTAGTTACTATTATGATTATGTGATGAGAAATAGCATTTTATTGATCAGTGACTTTGTGACTGCTTTATGTCATCGCATGACATGATAAATGTGATCTTAGTGGAAGCTGAATCTCACAATGACTTCGAAATCAATAAACATAATTATTGAGGCAAAATAGCATTTGTGATTTATTTAAAATGTATCACAGGAAGTGTTAGTGCAAAAGGTGACTTAATCTTGAATTTCTGCATTAAACATACATTCCTATGCACTATGTGTCTTAGTCATTATTCTCCAGGGAAACAGAACCAGTAGGATATAGATCTCTCAGTATTTATATTTCTATGTATATATACTAAAGCTATTTCAACACTAGGATTTGAGGGCAGTGTCAACCCCAAAATGGTACCTGTAGAGGCCTAAATTGCTCACTACTGTGATCATCTATTTGCATCCTGTATAGTAACTTACTAGTATAAAGGTATATAACATGCAAAAAGATCCCCTAAAGTACATTATAATTTACTGTTAGGTATTTCTTTACAAAACCTGTTACACTGAGTCTTACTAAGTCAATGCGATTTTCTGCTTGCACAGGTGAATCAGACATAGCCATTTCCTTCATGGAGAAACTAAGACTCAAGAGATTAGGCAAAGCTTGAAGCCAGCTGGCATCCCGGGGCAGGCAGGGCACACGCCCAGCTCTTTCCACAGAGGTGCTGGCATACCATCCTCGTGGTAACTGGCTTCTTCTTCAGGATAGCAAGAGTGCACTTGCAGATTTCTTTATCCCATTAGCATATACTCATTTATCACATAAACCAGCTGTAATTTATTAAGGATATGAGAAGATGGACTACTAAGCAGATAGGGTTTTAAATGATGTTTAAGTCATAAAGGGCTTGGAAGTTGAGGATTTTAGCGTTGTTATTTTTCTTGCTTGAGCAGTTCAGGGCACTTGAAGCACCAGGAAACAAAAAAGGTAGGTAGTATTAACGAATTAAAACAAATCATTTAACATCACAAAAATAATAATAAATATCCTGAAAAATATCCCTTTTAAAAACAAAGTAGTGAAAAATCAAAAAGTGATGACAGAAATGCTTAAAGTATAATGAGTTGGATGCATTCATATTGCATCAAATATAAATTACTATAATCTTATTGGAAATGTGTTTTAAAATTAGGTAACATACATATTAAAATATCCATATTCTTTGGCTTTGACTTAGTAACTGCATCTTCAGTACTATTTCTCACGGGAAGAATCAATATACAGCCAAACCTTTTATAAGACTTATTTAAGACTTATTATTTATAGCCTTAAAGCAAGTCTTAGTTAATGGTTTTTATGTGAACTGTATTTATAATATATACATTTTTAAAATTATTTATATAAAATCAGGAATTGGGAATAATCTAATTATCCAAAAATAGAATGAAGTAAATAAAAGTGTAATCAAATTAGTAAATCCATTACTCATTAAAATCCATTAAGAAAAAAAATTACCTAGAATCATACTTATAACATTAAGTGAAGAGGAATTAGACAAAAAGTATATATATATATACATGATATAGATAAGAAGATATGCTATATATATTACTTTAAAATTTACATGGAAACTAACTGAACAAAAATAAAACATAAACTGGTATTTTCTTGGAATTGAAGATACAGGTAACTTTTTATTTTGAATATTTTCTCTACTTTTCAAATTTCTAAAATGATTGTGCATAATTTCTATAAGTGCCATCTATCATTCTATATAACTTTTACAGGAATTACGAGGTCAATACATTTTTTCTAGGTTGTTTTTTTTTTTTTTTTTACTTTCCCTTGTGAGCTCTAGCTCCTCCTATATTCTGCCCTTACAAACATACGATAAAATAATGTGAAGCATGCAGTGAGGCATTGTGGGAGCAGAACTCTCTCTGAGTGTTCCCACAACCAACATGGTGATGGGCGTGAGGACACTGCACGTCCAGTCGGGAGATACTCACGAAGCCTCTAGTGAGTGCCGGGGACTGGGAAGACTGGGTCGAGGTGCCTGAACTGGGAAACTATACAGGAACAGAGGACACAGTTAAGGGTCATTGTCAGGCATGAACTCCCTGGGCTGCCTAGGACTGCTCCCCAAGCATATCAAGGTTTCTGATGGGGTAGATGGTGGATTTGCTTCTTCCTTATGGGTTTCAACTTTGGGATGGCAGAGCCCTGGGCTTCTTCTGCAGATGCTCAGTGTCTGAACTGTGCCTGCATTCCCTCAGTCCCCAGCCCACTCACCACACCCCAGCTTAAAAGCAGAGGGAAGGAAAATCACCTTAGTTACGTTACAAAATGACATTGTCATTATAACATATGCTTAGAACTCAGAAGGCAGTCAGAATGCACAATTTTCTCTGAGTATTCATTTTAAATTTATTTGGTATCTCAATTTACTAATGAATTGTCTTCATAATATTGCAGGGCTCTTTCTGGTCCTAAGTCCAAACTGCTCTTTGAAGTTTGAAGGTCTAGGGAAGGTGACATCATATTAAGATTTGACTTTGCCATACTTAATATTTTCAAATAATGACAACATAGGAGTTCTGAAAAGGAAGAAACACGAAACACTTGTAGTTTTATCAAATCAGTTTCTAAATAGGAATATTTTTATTTTCATGTCATTTGATTTATTTATTTTATTCCCGTCCCCCACCCCCACCCCTCTGGCAACCATCAGCCTGTTCTCTGTATCTGTGGGTCGGTGTCCGTTTTGATTATTCTTTGTTTTGTTGTTTCAGATTCTACATATAAGTAAGATCATACAGTATTTGCCTTTCCAGGAATATTATTAAAAGAAAAACAAAGAACAATCAGTAGATGCATAATTTAACTATAAAACATCATAGTTTATAGACTATCTTAATAAAATTTTACTAAAAGAAATTTTTGTTATAATTTGAAATGGAGAACAATATTTGAGAAGATCAGAAAGTAAGCTACGCAATTAAGCTGGATAAATGTTTCATAACGGTTGAATGGCATCAAATCCACGATATTTAGGATGCCCTTTAGAAACACAGAGCAGATAAGACAGCAATTTCTGCTGGAGAGAAAATCAAATTCTCCCACTCGAATGTAAATGAACCGAGGATTTCTCTGAAAGCTTTTAATCCACTCCAGGAGTCAATCTTCTTACAGGGAGGGCTGTCCTATTATTCAGCCATTCTGAGTGAAATTCCACCTGAATTAGCAGGGACCGCATTGTAAGGAGAAAATAAGAACTGGTCTGTATGCATCAGTTCTGCCCCTGGGGTGGTGAAGGGCGTCTGGTACAGCCCATTCCCAAACAGCAAGCTCCTTCCCATCAGAGGACAGAAACAGCTCTTTCTGGTCTCACTTTTCTAGGACCACCCGCTTGGGTCAGTGTGTGGGGGGGTCGGATTTAAGAGTGTTCACTCGGTTTATGGCCATACCACCCTGAACGCGCCCGATCTTGTCTGATCTCGGAAGCTAAGCAGGGTCGGGCCTGGTTAGTACTTGGACGGAAGAGTGTTCACTCGGCTCCTGACATGAGTGCGGCAGGAATGATACGGAGCAGATGGGGCCAGAGATTCGGTTTGCTCCTGCCCCCAGAAAAAACCGACGGAGTTGTTTCACGATCTCGTGATTCAACCATGACAGCTGGGATGCAGGTTGTGCCTTCGGAGCCCCGCAGAATCTGGAAGAATGTGAAACGTGTTTCCTTTGGGTTTGAGATGCGGGCTGCAATCTTCCAAAGGGACAATAAGAACGTGTCAGCGATAATGTTGATGTGTCCGCCCGTTTCTGTGGCGTCCCAGACTCCAGCTTTCCCCGCTGGGCAGGACCTCAGGGCTCCACCTGTGTCGTGGACAAACCAGGGCGGGTCCCCAAGCACGTGCTTCCTCTGTCCTTCGCTCATGCTCCTCTGAGTCCTGCCACAGGCACCCTAACTCTCCGGTCATCGGTTGCCTGACCCCTCCCAGAGCCCTCCGTCCTGGGCAACAGACAGGCCAGCAGAAGGAAATGGGCCTTGCAGACATGGTCCTGGGTGGTGGTGGGGGCTGTTCTTGTGACCACAATGGGACTGTTTATACCGGCCAGTGTAACAATCCTCTGATCAACTTCAGGGCGATATTTCTGCTACAAGCATATCTGTATTAGACCATAATCCGACATGCACGTGACTCCAGAGGAGGAGGGACAGGAAGCAGATAAGGCCCACTCAGTCTCAGGGTGGTAGCCAGATGTCTCTTCCTGATGGTGGAGCTGGTGACCAGCGAGTGCCCTGGGCTGTTCCTCCTCACACCCGAGCGTGGAGCACAGTGTAGAAAACAGTAGGCCCTCCCAGAATCTAGCAGCCTATTTACTGTTTATACGTAATGCGTATTTAACCACCTCACAAAAAGCTGGCTTTCTGTTAGCAATGATAATCCCTATAGTCCTTGCAGTTTCACGTCGATATCATCTAGCCAGAGGCGTCTCACATACTCATTAAAACACTCTGGGGTTTGAGAAAGGGTATTTATCTTCGTTTGTAAGGTTTTCACACAGCCGGAATGAAGGACTCCTTTTCAGAATAATAAAAACTTGACACCATTTTAATGACTCAGCCAGTTTCTTGAGTGCTCAGAGAAAAGTTATAATAATAAAATTCCTAAAATATGAATCTGACATTTTCCTCTGAAGCACACTTGAATGTCACTATGCCATTTTCAAGTTCTTTTTAAGAGGGACTATCTGATTGTCACGGTGGCTGCTAAATAAACAAATCTATGCATTTGCTTTATAATAAAACTAACCAAAATGGGAAGGGAGCTCCCATTTCCTACTATGCAGTGTTGCCTAATAACATGGTTTGGACTCTGACTTGTAAATGCATATCCATCATCATGCAACCCCCCCCCCCACACACCAAAACAATAGAATCTATCTATTCTCAGCTGCATAGACGGGACTCCTTTTTGCTCCCCACATGATGTTCTGGGTGAGTGGCCACACTGGCAAGTCCGGCCCCTGCTGCAGGTTGGAATCCTGGGCTGTGAGATACAATCCCCATGAAGGGTTCTGTAAGGAACACAGACACGTTACCCCAGACTGGAAAAAGGAGGCAGGTAGGTAGATAAACGGATAGACAGAGAGTCAGCCCTCTGTGTCCATGGGGTCTGCATTCAGGGACTGAACCAGTTGCGGATGGAAAATATTCGGGAAAAATGTGATGATGTTGCTGACGTGAGCTGTGTAGTTAGACCTACAATGGTTGTGTCTGAGAATGTGCAGCCTTTTCCCGTCATCATTCCTTACACAATGCAGTGTAGCAACTGCTTACAAGGCATTTACATTGCAGTAGGTATTATAAGTAATCTCAAGATGATTTAAAGGATACAGGAGGAGATGGATAGGTCATATGCAAACATTATACCACTTTATATCAGGGACTTTTGCATCCAAAGATTTTGGTATCCATGAGGTTCTTGGAACCAATGCCCCGTGAAAACCAAGAGAAGACTAGATGGATGGATGGATGGGTGGATGGGTAAATGGATGGATGGGTAGATGGATGGATGGGTGGGCATGTGGGTGGGTGGGTGGATGATGGATGGATAGACAGACAGATAGATAAACAGAGAGAAGATAGATAGATAGATAGATAGATAGATAGAAAGTAGATCCTTAGTAAGTTATTGCATTTGGTTATTTTAAGAAATAAAACATAAATAATAAATATTCATTCTTATTGATAAACAAAAGGGCCCAGATCATTCCTTAGTGGGCTCTATTATTCATTTTGTGCATTAAAATTTTTTTAAATAGTGACAAATTCTGTCTTGGTCATTTTTGTGTGAATGGTTCTATGTGACTTGGCCAAGTTAATGGATTTGACCATTCTCACTAAAGGTAATGGACTGATATCAAAGCTTAAGTAGAAATGAAAATCTAAATGTCTATGTGAAATACAGATTTGAATACCCAGCTGGTGATGATATCACTCTAAGTTAAAATTAGTTTTAGTTCCTCAATATGTATGATTTTGACCTTTACCAGAGTTCCCTTATGCAATTCATTTTATCTTTAATGAGAGAAGAATGTTACACAATTTTTAACACTCAAGAATCATAGATTTCTGTGTTCATACTTTACTTTGTAGCTCAGCTCAAACAAGCAAAATGATTGAGTAGTTAATTATTTTTCTAGTTCTAAGTTGTATAATTATTATCTATGATTTTTAATCAAATATTTTATGTGATTAATTTTATTGAACATTATTTTATTAGTAGGCCTTTGAATTTTCTGAATTTATTTAAAACAATGCAGCCCATTAGTAATTTCAGCCTAATCTACTCTACAACCAGCTTTTTAAATGTACAACGTTTAGACACAGAAATGTGAGCAGGTAGAGGATTTGAAGGCAAAACTATGACGTTAATAAAGGACACAGCTTTCAAATATGCTTGCAAAAAGAGAAAATGTTAGGAAATATACTGAAACTCAAAGAAATGTATCAGTTGCTTTCACCTAAAGTTAGTTTTTTTTTTTGGAAGTTGCCTTGCTGAAACGTGAAGTGTATAACAGGAGATCAAATGTGTCCTTTAAAACTTTCTTGTGCTGGTGCCAAGAATGGAGAACAGGGGCGGCTTCCTTTCCAAACTCCAGCAAACGCATCTGACAGCCCTGGCAGCGCAGGCGAGTTCTGGAAAGCACACACACTCTCTCACAATGGCGGCCAGAAATGAATGCATTCCCCGGCTCCTTCTCCTTGCTCCCTGCCAACGAGCAAATAGTCCCTTTTTATAGATATTCAAAATTATCTTTGCATGCACATTTTAAACGCGTCCAAGAATATGTATGGCTTTTAATGATATTTCTATGAAAGATTGTAATTAGGGCCTCAATTACATGGCAAAGCATAAAGGAAAATACATGTTTGTACAGGCAGTTACTTGAAAGAATGAGTTAATGGGCATCAAGCTATGGTTGGCTGAAGAATGTATCAAAGATATTTTAGATAGCTAGTTTGGAAGTACCGAATATATGAGAATGTGCTTAGACTATTTTAGAAGATGAAAACTGTACAGAAATAGTGACTATTTTGTATTTTGACAATTATAATGTCATTCACAGGAATAACTAAAGTTCCATAAGAATTTTTTAAGTGATTTAGATAATATTACTTAATTTACAAGTGTACAAATATGAGATAATGTGTTAAACTTTAGAATGAAGTTTATATCATAGAAAAAATAGCAGAAAATGCTATTTGGTATTTGTTTTGTTTTTTAATATTCAGCTTTCTGTTACATACACTCTTAAAGATAAAAAACGAGAAGCTATCTGCATGTGAATGAGTATTACTTGACATTTTGTATTTAATTCACAACTGATTTCCAGGGCTTTTTCTTTAGAATCAATCGATGTTAACCCCAAGACTACAAATTAAAATATTCTTCATCACTGATTCATTTATTTTTTTTTCTTACAGAGTTTTCAATTAAGTTGCAGGGATGATTAAGCAAAATAAATTACTGGCACTGAAAGTCAATTTAAGAGGTGTTTTTATTTCATTTTCTAGTAAACAATTAACTAGGTATTTGAAATATAGACAGAAGATTAAACTGAATCCACACATATGTAAAAAATAAACCATAACTCAGAAAATAATTGTTTGCCAAAATAGATGCTCTCAACAATCAAAAAACTGTCTGAAAGATGGATCGGCCTTTCAATTTTAAATGAATTATTTTCAACAATTATTACTGTGATTTAATTGACTTGCCTTCTAATACAGAAACTTTACAAACAAATACTAGTGTGTGTGTGTGTTTAAATTGCATCTGCACTTCACAGGATTTCTTGGATTTATGGTTTGTTGTTTTTTGAAATTTTTGGAAAAATTGCAGACATTCTCTCTTGAAATACTGTTTCTACAGCATTCTTTTTCTCCTTATACTGTGAGGCGACACGCACTCGTTAGTGGTTACATTGTATACCGGTGACTTTGGCTCTTTTAAAGAGGGGTCCCCTCCTCTTTCTCCCTTCCCTGCCCTTCCCTCCATCCTCCTTCCTCCTTCCCTTTCTCCCTCCCTCCAGGCCTTCCTTTCTATAATCGTTCCATAAATGTGTTTACTTTAGGACAAGACACCCTTACAGATGCAAAGAAACTGTGACTTTTCGAGACTGAAAATGGCCCTGAAGTCACCAGGTAACCTCCAAGCTGAACGTGAACTTGGAAAGCCGCTCAGTGGCTTAAGCAGGTGCATTTCCCGGGGTCCAATGAACTGTGTGGCAAACGGAGTCCTGGAGAAAGATGACCCACGCAGGGGACGGAACACAGAATACACCGAGATCAGCGCCCCACGCTCCATTTCCCAGAGCACAAAACCAGAGACAAGAAGTCTTCTCGTCCCCGGGGGCACACGCCCCCTCCACGTCTTTGCAGTGGGATCCCACCCCCATCCTTCTCTTTCCAGTCTCCCTCCTTCCCTTTAGACGAGGGTTTCTGCCCTTGTGGTAGTGTTTCTCTGTCTTCTAATTCCCAAGAAGCCCAGGACACGGTTCTTGATGCTACAACTCTAAGGGACGTTTGCTTCTCTTCTGCTGCGCAGCGACGACTGTCTTTTCAATGGGACTATAGAATGACCTGAAGGGTCTTTGGTGAATTGAAAGGGTCCGTGGTTGCGATTCGGGCTTCGTAAAAACCTGTCATTCCTCTTTATTCTAGGCATGAGGTGGGGCTGCCCTCCCTGACTCCCCAGATGTTAAGTCTGGCTAAGTTATTTCCTTTTCCAGGGAAACACAGCGGGAGGCCCACTGCTCACTTCTGGAAGGTTTTTCTAGACTCAGGGCTGGGTTGGTCCTGTTCTCACTTCCTTCTTAAGGACTGACTGGATTTCTGAAAGGGTGGCTCCCAGGGTCTGGTTATCAGAAATTGATCAACACAGAACATATACCAGCTGAACTGTGTTTGTAAACACAGTTGTTTTCACCGTTTTCAGCCACTGAGATTTGGAGTGGGTGCATACCACGACAAAATATACCCATCCTTGCCCACCTAATTCTCTTCCCTCAGGGGTGCTCAGCCTCCTTAACTTAAAGTATTCGCATATTGGTGGCATTAGTTGTGATGTTATTCATTTTAATAGAGCTTGTTTTTTTTAATCGATACAAGATTATGGTACTCCCCCCCTTCAAACTCATTACTTTACTAAATCATCTGAGCTCTCACATACTGTTTTTTTCTAACATGAGAATGTCACCCATTGATTCCGTTTTCATAATGAGCTACAATTATCCTATATTAAAAAAGAGTTTTACTTTCTGATGTCAGATTATTTTTTAAAAAATGATTTCCCACTGAACACAAGGGTATAATTTAATTTCTGCTGACATGATAAACTATATGAGTTCAGGATAAGTAGTTTATGAATGACAGCCAAACAATTAAGTTAAATTATATCCTAAAGATTTATTCCAATAGAATAAATACTTTAAAAAAAACACATTGTTGAAATTCAAATAATGTATTTTCTTTGTAAAGGCCAATGAGGCAGATTATCTTCCCTATAGAGTCACGATTGCATAAGATTTAGAAAGTATAAAAGGTATTTATGTTATGAGGGAAGAATTAATTTTCACATAACTAATATATGTATATGGTCACAGGTTTTATTGTAAGGATTGTCCATGTATTGCCCTTTTCTTAATTTTTCTTTATACTTCAAAAGTCTTTGTAAAAATCACAAAATATATTATATAATATTATTTTTCATGTCTTTAATTAAAAATCAAAGGAATCACAACATACACTGAGAAACCCTAACGTTTCCTACATTATGATGGCTTGTACGTAGGTCATGTAACGCCAGGCAAGAAGGCAAATCACATCATCATTTTCTACTGAGGAAGGTGCCTGGGTTTCCCTGAGGTTATGTCAGACCAATTCCTTTACAGTGAGCAAGGAGCACTTTCCATGGGGGTCACACGACATCACACGATATGCCGACAGCACTGCTTTCCTTGGATGCATCCACTCCGCCATCACAGTGCATCAGAACCCTTACTGTGGTCTTTCCTCTTTCTGCAGACCTTTCCATCGTACACCCTCCTTTCCACAACATTTCTAGTCCTTTGATGCACAATAACTCTTTCCTGCTTGTTTAATCTTATGTCCTTTTCCCTTCACTGCTGCCACTGTCTTCCTAATAGACCCAGGAGGTCTTCTTAAAATTCATCAGTGGGTCTTCATCTCTCACATACAAACCCAAAACTTGCAGTAGGGAGCACAGTATTATTCAAGATATGTTTGGAACTCCTTCCACATATGGTCCCCCATGACTCCATGGAGCAGGAAAACTGCAAGCTAACCTCAAGATTGGACGTGCACGTGAACGAATCTGTTGACAGGCTTTTAGGTTAGTTCTACATCGAGGCTGCTGTGAATATGCTGCAGTGAACTTGGAAGCCCAAACACCACTCTGAAGTCCCGATTTCATTTCCTTTGGTGCACACTCAGAAAAGGGATTGCTGGGTCATATGGTAGTCCGATTTTCAGTTTTTTCAGGAGCTTCTATACTGTTTTCCACAGTGGCTGGATCAATTTGCATTTCCACAAAAAAAAAAAAAAAGCACAAAGTTTCTCTTTTCTCCACCCCTTTGCCAACACTTGTTATCTCCTGTCTTTTCCAAAGTGGAGTTGAAAATTAAAAATGAGCCTTTCAATTCAAAATCTTGATCTGTCAGCCAGCCATAACATATGGTTGGAACAAAACTGCAGTGTATGGAAGATATGGATAGCATTTTTTTTTTCTGGCAAGACCAACTTGAACGTTATATTGTTTAGTTACTTACTGTATATGATGCCCTGTTGCAAAAAGTGTACAAAAGTCCCTCTAAGGAGCCTTTGTTGCCTGGTGTTTCATTTTTTGAACTACTTGAATTTTGACTTTTGCGTGTGTGTGATTTTCTCACTTACTCACTTCCAAAGAATTTAAAATTATACAGAGTTTCAGTAAGAACTCAGCGACAGCTAGGGCCCACACAGACGGGTTACTCAAAAATTAAAAGTTCACAAATTGTGAACTGCTTGTGCTGAGTCATGGACAGCTTACGTGAGTGGAGTTGCATATGGCAAACGTATGTTGAGCAGGAGGAAATTTTAAAATTTTACCTCTTTACTTTGAGACCAAACTAATATAGAGAAGCCTGAGTGGGGAATGGAAATAAACCTTTAAAATATAAAACCAATAAACTTTTATATTCATGGAATAATAAAGGCAAAGCTAGAATTTACTGCATAAACAATGTGCACTTCATAAATTTGCTAACCTGTGCTGATATTACTTCATATCCTGACCCAGTTTGCTGGGGTCAGATGGGTGGGGGATTAAATATTGGTTGACATTTTAAGAAAATATCCCCTCATAGTATTCATTTTTAGGAGGCAGAATTCAGTTGTGGTGAACCTACATAAACCCCCAAACCCTTTCACATTTATCTACAAACACTTCATGAGTTCCAATAAAGTACTGTAGTAGAAGAGGAAAGATACACCTTTGCAAAAGCTGCAGACTCTTGTGTGAATGGAATCCGTTATCTCTGCTTCGTCTACAGGGAGTGTTACAATGATGAATGACTTTCATTTCCCCTACTTTCCTCTCCTTAGCATTACAAATTCTCACGCAGGAACTCAGCTCTCCTGCCTGACACATGGTACTTCTCGGACTGAAAAGTCCCATTATGGGAGGATTTGAAACTTCCTGTCCGTAGTAAATCAGAGCAAGTTTAGTCGGTTATAATTTCTGTCATTTTCTAGCTTGTGCAGCACATTATTGTAACTAATAATTCTGACTTAAATAAGTATCTTCATCATTGAAAGGTTGCTTCACATTAAATGACAAAGCTCTCATTATAAAATAGAAAGTCCCCTTTTCGAAGGTAGGAGCGCTGAAGGAGTAGGATATAAGAATCTAAAATCCTGGATTTTACTCCCTGAACTTTAATTCAAATTTGGAGTGGCCATGTTAGCCATGGGTTGTCAGCCAATGGCATATAACAAATCGCAGACAGAACAGGTTTATTTTGCCAAGTCAAAACATAGCAGTAACAAATTTAGTTCCCTGCCTTCAGTTTTACATGAAAATCACTTTAAACAAAACAAAACAAACAAAAACCTGAAGATGGTGATTTAAAAGAGACGTAGATGAACAGGAATCATGCTGGAAATATAAAAATATGTACTTTTATATGTCGGTTTTCATAATTTTCAGCCTCTTCCTCCAAAATGACTGAAGCATGTTTGTTGAGTCAGCGGGGAGCCCAGAAATCAAGGCTTCTGCTCGGTGTACTGGAAACAGAATGCTCTGTCAGGCAGCAGCCTCTGCATTCCCCTTGCATAAGGGAAAACAACTTGCCCAGAAATGCGGAGAGTAGCAACCCCGAAGTGCACAGCTTCTGCCCAGCCTGAGAAACAGGGCTAGACTCTCCCACTTGATACCTGAACTTGGAGAGAAGGAACCGTGAACAGCTCAAGTGATGTGCTGGGACCTCCAGCAGGAAAAGCAAGTCCTGCAGACGGTGGGTTCAGCTCAGAGCAGACAGGAAGTGCCGAGAGAACACGTGTGCCCGTGTCGGGGACAGACTGCCTCGCACAGCAGCATCAGTATTGAGGGAACCGTGTCCTGCCATTTCTGGTGGGGTCGCCTCCGTGGGTTACATCTGGTCCGAGTAGAATTTCTGTCATCCCATCCCCTCTCTCCCCACCAACGTTCAGTTGAACTAATTTAAAAGCAACAGCCTATACATGATCAGGAAGAAAACAGGTTATTCTGGTGAGGGCACCTGGTGAAGTCAGCTAGCTGTGTAAACAAAGGCAGGCAGGGGAGAAGGGAAGAGCTATGTTTGGGAGACAAGGCTTCTTGTGCTTCTATGTGGACCTGAGGGATAAAAATCAGAATGAAAAGGCAGGCAGTAACTGGGATGCTAAAAAATGCAGTTGTGTTTGGGGTGCTGCAGTGGCCACGTGCCTGCGTCCCAGACGCCACGGTCCCGGCACTGCCTAACGCCCAGCTCAGCGGCGCCCTAGAAGGCAACCTGGCCCCTTGTCTTGGTCACTGTGACAACAGCACAAGGTGACAACAGCACACTGTGACAAGGCCAGGGAGAATGTTAACCTGTTTCTGCAGGTGGCGGTTGCCCCTGGAACAGGATCTGTCAGACTGCACACTGGATGTGCTTCTGTGCAGGACGATTAATGTGGCGGCAGCCCCGGCGTGCCCTGCGGTGCCAGGTCTCCATCCGTTCTGGGCGATCCAGCGCCGGAAAATGGCTTGTTAAAGACTGACTCGGATTGCTCGGAAATGAACATTTCATATATAAGGAAGTTTTGGTTTGGCATGGAAGGGCTTGTAATCATGTTTTGGAGGTATTTATAATTAAATAACTACAAACAATAAAAAGATGAGTTTTAAAATTGAATAATAAAAATATTTACATTGTAACTTAACATGATAAGTTTTCTCATTTCCTAGAGAAGTCTGTGTTTATTATGACACAAATATAAATGGAACAAGCATTATATAACTCAGGTTCTGCTCTAGGTTTAAATCCTGGCCTCTCCATTAGTCCTGGGAAATACCTCGCTTTCTGTATTCTCCTTGTTTTGTCATCTGTAAGTACAGATCATAATAGTTCCTCAGTTATGGGTGTGTTGGGAGGACTGAACGTGTTCATGCACATTAGCTATTCAATAAATGTAAGAAATTATTATAATTAACATTGCTATTACTAATAGCTTTTGATAAAAATGATAATGTTTTCAAAATGCTGAACACAGAATATTACGTAAATATAAACAAAATAAAAGGCCAGTTGCCTATACAGGCATCTATAATATTGTTTTAAATACTTCAAATATGCAAATGTGTAAAATATAATCAATTGAAATATTAACATATTAACAATAATTGCCCAGGACTAATTCAGTTCCGCACTGATGTGAGTGGAGTTCAAGGCAAGAGATGCATATGCAGTCAAGGAAAAACCCAGGCAGAGCCCTGGGTAAACCGTGCTGAAGGGTTTTACAGCTGCAGTGGATTCAATGGTTTCATCCCGGAAATGAGGGTGTCTTAGAGCGGCTTCCTGGGGAGACCCACAGAGACAGAGGGTGTGAGCACTGAGTTCCCGGGCTGTGTGCTCTCTCCAGGGAAGCCCTATATGGAAAGAAAGGCAGGACTGGGCAGAGGGACAGAAGCTGACCTACCAGGCTCAACACCCCAAACAGAGCAAAGGAAAACAAAGCACAACAACCCTTAAAGCTATTCCAGGAATTTGGTTTGGATGGCAAGGGAAGAATGTGGTATGTATCATAAAGAGTACAGACGAAGACAATTTCATAAACAAATCTGGTCACTCTTTTAAACATAAACAACCCCTTCCAGTGTCTATCCCTGACTGAGGGCCACTGTCCCCAATCTCTAAAGCAGAGGCAGATTTGATGGTGTATTTGTTTCGTCAGTTGTTGAGTGCGATGAAATGACATTGTGTTATTTTACTTATTGACCATATGGATATCATTATGTTTTGAAGTTTCCTTTTTTCCAAGTATTTTGTCCATTTTTCTAAAGAGCTTTCTGCCTTTTTCTTAGTTATTTATAGAAATTCATTATATTTTGAAGGATAAAAGTACCTTGTTGAATAAATGTGCTAGGATTTTCTTGGAACATCTACGATTCTTCATTTTAATGTCATTTAATGTGTCCTATTTTTATCCTGTTAGCACTTCTGTGTCCAGTTACCATTGCGCACTCCAAAGTCAGAGATATCGTCCTACACATGGCACTAAAAGATAATGAATGCCCTTTCCTTCCAGTTCGGGACCAGCAGGCCCTCAGACGCGGTGTGGGCTGGGGCAAAACTCGTTTTTTCACGTTTATCCACTCGACTCCGTACCGTGTACTGAAAATGACACTATTCCCCACTCACACGCCCAGTCCCCTCCTCTGACCCTGTGCCACTTTCCTGATCATTGATTAGGCGACTCACACATGTCACTCGGCTTTCACGTTCTCTATTCCATAAGTCAGGGCCGATATCTTCGCGCCGGGACAATTGTGCCTCGTTGCCGCTGCTTTTCAACACTGTGGGTCTCACAGCTGTTCTCTCTCTGTCCTTTCCATGTTCCTGAAGATTGCCTTTTTTAATTTAGCTCTTTTAAATCTCCCATAAATTTTAGATTTAACTTTTCATTTTTGGTTTAAAAAAAAAGCCCAACTTAGATTTGCATTTGGATTGTAGTGAATCTATAGCTGACTTGGGAGAAAATTAAACTTAAATTTTTTTCTACCATAAACCTGATCTATATAAGCCCACTTCACGTTTCAATGTAGCGATCTTATACATTATTTATTAATATGATTTCTAGACTTTGGTTTTTTTATTTTATTGTAAATAGTAAGATGTTTGTTTATTGATAGTATTTATAAATATACTTATTTTTTCTACTGGCTTTATGTCCAATGACTTTGCTAAGACACATATTTATTCTAAGTTTCCTGTTTTTATTATTTTTAGCTATCTAATTGATGGTCTGGGAATATGTCTTCCTTCCCAACTTTTATGGCGTTTATTTCTTTCCTTGGTCTGTTATTCTCACTAGACCTTCCATTACAAGCTAAACAAAAAGGTGTGATTATGGGCACCCTTGCTTCATTTTCTACTTCTGGCGAGCATGTTTAATAATTTAGTATTTCACAGTGAGCAAAGGAATTCCAGTGGGTTTTTACACATAGTCTAATTAGATGAGAAAAACTCCTTTCTATTTCTACTGTGGTTAGAAGTTATTTTTAAAATCATGCTTTGCATGTTGTATTTAGTCAAATATATTTTCTACATATGTTAAAATAATTGTTTTTCCTTTATTTTTTCCCTATTAATGTGAAGAATTACACTAAGTAATTTTCCAGTGTGAAACCAACAATATGTAACAAGAATTTACACCCCTCGACTGTGGTATACATGCAATATTTGAGGATATTTCTTGAAATTCTCCCATCTGTGTTTGTAAGAGAGATTTTCATTAAAAGTTCATTTCTAGCTGACACAGGAGGCCCCTGCCCAGGATTACATCACCACCTGAACACCTGGCTCCCAGAGTGGCAGGGGAAGAGGTGGCACGTGGCTCCTACTACCTGACACCAAAAGGGACATATCTCAGAAAGAGCAGAGTCTGTTTGCCAAAACCGTTGGCCAAACCCAGTTGTGGTATGTGACTCCCCTGCAAAGAGGGGCACCTGGTACTTAGCGAGCGTTGTCTGTCTCAGCCCGTCCTCTCCCGCCTTCTAGCTGCCCCAACCCCTGGTCAAAAGTACGATTTAACATGTTCTGTCAGTGTTACAGGGTCTGCTCAGCATCACATTTAAGTTTTTGGTATACTGGGATGTCATTTGCTCCAGCTAGCACACTTGAACTCGCTCTATGTGGCTGGATGTTTTCTTAACAGCTCCACGGTGACTTTCAGTCCATAGATAATTTTTAACTTAGAGCACTGGATGACTCTTGAGTTTAAATTCCTGATATAACATGTATCTTCTACACTATATCATTTAAAGTAATTTTTGTTGGATATATTAAAAATGTAACATAAATCTCTTTTGTTTTTAGAAGTACTTTTGTAAACTTAAAAATATTAAAATATAAGAGAAATATTATTCCCAATGAATATAGTGTGTTGCATTGATTTCAAGAAAATTGTATTATCAAGAGACTATTAGGGCAATGGAGTCCTGCTATCCTTTGCTTTCAATCCCGAGCATTGTGATTTTTGCTTTTGGCCTTATATTTAGAGGTTTAAGCCTCTTTCTGTTAATCCTACTTCATAATATACTGGCTTCTTTAAAAGGAGTCTAAGCCATTAAAATAATACGTTAACTTTAATGAGCTTGTGGAGTTAAATTTTTCAATGCTTTGTAAGCCAACATTTCATGAGGAAAATATTCCTTTTGCATTTATAACACTATTAACATATGACTTCTTTTAATTTACAGTATTCCCTGGTGGGAAAGTAGCAACTAAACCAACCACAAACAGGAATTATTTTCTTTTTAAAAAGTAATTTGAGAAATAAGCTTTTAAGGGATAGCCATCCTGCCCCGCCCCCCCTTTCTTGTCTCACACGTGCTAAAGACCGCATTTGAACATCCGTTAAATGCCAGGTACTCTGCTGGGCACATGCGCACACACAATATAATCTCAGCCCTCAGGCAGACAATAGTCTAGGAGGAAAAATTAGCTTTGGTCACAGAGACACTAACTCAAAGCCGTTATCAGTTCTGCACCCGAGACAGAGAGGACCCATTAGTGGATGAGCTTATAGGACCCAGAAGGATAAATGAAGAGACACGTTTCCTGTTTGACTTGGTCACGTTTTAAAGTTGCATTTTTACTTTTCTGCATTTGGTGTCTTTATGAACTTTTCCATCACCTCGAAGAACTTGAGGTCTCAGGGCACTTCTGAGCCATTTGGAAATTCCTCCCAGGTATTCTGCCTTCACTGCTAGCGTCAGCCCTGGGGGATCAATGCTTGTTCATTAAGCATAGTTACCGCGGCCAGACTTTTCGTGCATGAATGACAAAGGAGTTACCAGGAATACTGCTGTTTAAGATTTTCAGTGGTTCCTTTTTATCAATTAATACCCATATTTTATGTCTCCTGCCAATTATCTAGCTTAAGTCACTACATATAGTATGTACAACGTACACTATACATGTTAAAAATAGTACATAATTCTCAGAACAAATCAAATGCCTTGTTACTAATTTATACTGGGATCAATTATTTCCTCGTGTATTCAGATTTCTCTTTCTGTAATCTTTAGGCTTCCCCAAACATCTTTTGTCTTTGTATTGTATTTCAGACTTTTTAAATGGCTAGTTCATCATTCAACCTTTAATCCCTGTGAGTGTGTGGGAAGGGGAAATGAAGGTTGCTCAGCAACTGACTTTCACAGAAGAAGAGTATCCTGGGTTATCCAAGTACATCCATTATATCACAAGAGTCCTTTTAAGGGGAAGACGGATGCAGAATGGGAGAGTCAGAGGGAGTTACAACTAAGGAAGAAAGTCGGAGAGACACAGTGTTGTTGGCTGTGCAGATGAAGGAAGGGGCCAGGAGCCAACATTCCAGGGAAGATGCTAGAAGTGGAAGGGTGAGGACTCGGACGCTTGGAGAGTGTCAGAAGGGCCACAGCCCTGCCCACATGGCCTTACTCAAGAGAGACATGTCAGCCTTCTAACCGACAGAAGTACAAGAGAAGAAGTTCATGTTAAGGCCCAACATTTGTCATACTTTGTTATAGTTGCAATAGAAATCTAATGCAAATACACGGTGAGTTTTTTTTAGTTATAAGAAGACATGAATAGCAGCAACCTCCCTCCCGAAGTCTTCCCTACTCCCAGTGTAGCTTCTAGAGGTGGCTCCTTCCAATCTATTTTCTTTTTAGTTCACTAGTGTTACTTTTCAAAGGTTTAAATACACTCTTTATGCTTTTATTCTGTTTCCCTACTTTACGCAATATCTACTAATTACTCACTAAAATTGCACACACACACACACACACACACACTTGTCTCCAGCTCCCATTTCTCTCCTCTTCTGAGAAACCAAACACTTTATAGCTCTTGTTTGGATTTATATGTCTTATCAGATTTAATTCAACAAATGCCACTAATCACTTCCATTTGAGATAAATGTGTTAACATCCTAATTAAACACTTAACTTTTTTTCACCCTTCCCACAGCAACCTTCTGGCAGATTTAAGACTACATTTATAATATCTAAGTTATTAACATTTTAATTATTTTGTAGAACTCTAATAGTTTTATGCTCCATCAGTAGATAAATTATAAATGTTAACCACAAATTATCAGAATTTACATTGTCGAGAACATCTAAACATTGTTCCTTATGGATCAATTAATTCCTCTATTTTCTAATTTGTGTTTTTTCCCTAATTACTTATTAGTTTTAAATCATCATTACATGCTCTGAAAAACTTAGTGATTGCAATAAATGCTATGATAATATAAATAATATTCTATAGATAGAGGTATATATGACACATATAACAAAAATAGCACAGTGTCAGAAGGTAAATGGAAAAACACTGTAAAAAGGTACCGTATTTTTCAGACTACAAGATGCGTTTTTTTCCCAAAATTTGGGAGGAAAATGGGAGTGCATCTTATAGTCCAAATGTAGCTGAATTATAATCTGAATGTTATTTATGTTATTAAATATTTTGCCACATTTTTGCTTCAAAAATTTTTTTTCCTATTTTCCTCCTCTAAAACCTAGGTGTGTCTTATGGTCCAAAAAATACGGTACTTATAGTTCAAATTATGGGGATGAAATGAACTCTAAGTAGACTAGAATAAGTTAGGAATATATATCCTAACACCTAGTAGGGGAAAATGAAAACTGGCCAGTAGAGGAAGTAGAATACTAACGAATATCCATTTAAAATTATGAAGGCAGGACAGGAGATATTGGAAAAAAAATTGGACAAGTAGAAATAAACTAGCCAAGTGTTCAACTGAACTCCAAACCTATCAATAATTACAATCCATGTGATTGGTTAACTACAGTTTTCCGATATTCTAACTATAGACATGTTTCACTATACAATATGAATATCACCACTGGCCTCTTCTGGAAGCCTTTAAGCTTTGGAAATCTGTGTAAATCACAGTGGCGGATACACATTGTTAACAACTTTAATTCCATCTTTAAAGCTTAAACGTTATCATGGGAACACATGCCACCGATTTCCTTGAAGTGACAGGTTCAATTCTTTCCTTTTTAAGAAACTGTCGGCTAACTACCCATGCCAGGCCCTCACAGGCTGGCTGTCCTGAACTCTCCCAAGCCAAAGTGCTATTCTGTAAGTTGCAAATGGACGGCAGGGCGGGCAGAGGGGCCCAAGGGGCCAGACGGGGTTAGTGTGCAGAGGCTGGTGTTCAGCAATGCCCACGAAGTCGTGGGAGACAAAGGGTTCAAGGTTGAGACAGCTCCACACCTCCCTGCTGTGGGCTGTGTTCCGTGAGATTGTCAGAATGCAGCCTAACAGCCCCATTTTCATATTGGTGGAAGCTTGGTTTCTGTTGGAGGCGGAAACTGGACAGAAAGCCTCTTACTCCTGCTTTCCAATAGACCCCATTAGACTCAGGGACCATCTGCAATTCTTGTCACGCAGCCGTCTCCAGCCCTGTCAAATCCTAGCTTCTAGTTACTTAGCCTCATAAATGCTCGGGGGGAAAGTCATGCCTTTCACTCCTATGAAGCCCCATGTACGGTGATGCTCCTGAGAGTATTTTGTTTGCTGTCTCGTAAATAACAGTGCAATGTTTATTCTTAAAACATGGGTTTTAAAAGCTCACACTGCATTTTTATTTGATTTAATCTCTCATTTTATGATGATGCATTTGCATTGCCAATGACTTTGCATCATAGTGTATTAATGACAAGCGAGAAAAAAATCCCATAGACTTTTCAGAAATTGTCAGTTGAGTTCTATTTTGATTCACAAGTGTTAGCATGTGTTCATAACCTCAATATTCTAATAGCTTGTGAATACTCCATTCTGCATACTTCAGAAAAATTATTTTTTCAAACAGTTACAGTCACTTTTATGCCAAAAATTGGGATAATTTTTGCATGGGAAAATAGGAATAATTGTATTTGAAGGGGGTGTTGACGGTGTCACATCATGGCAGTGTATAATTCTATTGGTTAGTTCTGAGCCCATACAGACAAAGAAAGTTCTGGCGGGCCCCTCTGTGCCCGTCAGGCTCCCTGGCAGAGCAGCAGTGACCAGGGCAGGGTCTCTCATTGCTCTCTCCCGTCACTTCCCATTGCTGTAGAAAGCAGGTCTATATACACTGTCCAATAAATGGCATTTGAAGCTAGCTGTGTTTCCTTCTAATTATTGGTAGGTATGCATGTTTATACATACATTTATATTTATAATGTTCTGATAGGTTTTATCTATTTATACATTGTATCAAAGGTTTTAAAGAATGATAGATGTGTGACATATAAGTATTTGACAGTCATAAATTACTGATTGTTACTTAGTGAAATTATGGTTTCCAGTTGCTCTAGTATTAACCTATTTTTAATTTAATCAGATAATTGGAGAACTTAGTAATTTGACTCACTTGGGAAGACACATTATTTTATTCTAAGCCTGAAAGTTACTAGACTTATTTATTTTATTAAATATAGAAACTATTTTCCAGCTAGGATTGACAGCAAACACCATGGTATTCTTTTAATACAGAATATCTGACAAAAGTCAGTGTGAGTAAAATTAAGAATTTTTAACAATACCTGAAATTCAGCTATGAAAATTATAAAATTATAGCCCATTTATGAATGTATTAATAATATAGAAAAGGATAAGGCTATAAGAATATTTTTAAATAAAGGGTTAATGAAGAAGGAAAAAGAGAAACGAGAAGCGTATAAGAAAACAAGATTTAAAAGTTAAAACAAAACATTAGTTCCCAAAGAGAAGGACCTTTCTCTGCTCCGATAGATATCTTCTGTAGAAGGACACAGCAGCAACATCACCAATGGAGGGAAATATTTTGAAAAACTAATTCTGGGTAAATATTTGTGGTACCGTTTAGAGAAAGGATTTTTTTTTATTATTATAAACCTTTCACATGGATCTTCTTTTCCACACTTTAGTATTCCAGCAGTTTTTTAAACAAGTTTTGATACATGCACAACATGCATGACCGTTTACGCGAATATGACGCCTAGTTATCTACATTTGGAATGCCCTTAGGCTCTGAGTCTCAAAGTTGACCACCAGTACAGTCACCTCTAACTTGTTGACATGTGGGGTCTATCCCAGAAAAAGTAAAATCAGAACACTTAGCTGTATTTTTGGAAAGCTTCCCGTGTGATGATTGCGCGCAGCCAGCGCTGGAAACGTGGTTATAAAGACCGTAGGTCCGCCCCGCCACCTGTGCACATGTCCTTCCAGCGCCACCGTGTCCTGTCCCAGGAGCCCCTCCAGCGGCCGGGCCACTGCCCCCCTCACCCAGCTAGGAGTTCTCGGGGGCAGCAGGTGCCGTGCTCCTCCCTTTCACCTCCTGTACTGGATGCAGCACCGAATCAGTTTTACCTCCTAAATATTTTGGGCTCTGGCATTTATTTGTTGCTCCACCGCACGCATCTCTACCACTTGGGACACACTGGCTCATTGCCCGCTGCTGGCCGCCAAAAAGATCCCCTGTCTCCGCCCACTGTTCAACCCGTTTCCCACCGACAGTTCTCCACGCTCCAGCCCCGGCTGCTCTTCTGAACAAAGATACAATGTCTCATCACGTAACTCTCTTCCCTGAAAGTGGCTGTATAATAAATTTCAAGTGCATGGTTACACACGGTACATATTATTATTGTAATGAAGTCATACAACTTTCATTTTGTGAAGCAGGAGATGGACTCCTTTTCTGGGAAAACAGTGATGTCTGCCATAGAGTTGTATGAGCGGTTTTGTGTATTAACCATTCTCTTTAATGGAGAACTGTGGCAGGCTACTAAATTATTCCCTAGTAACTAAAAATTAATGTCAAAATAACCTGCTGCAGACAAACACAGGCATACACTGGGTGTCTATGATTTTCAGTGACTGGACTATTATTACAGTATCATTAACAATCATTATTTGATAAGATGGAATTAATAAGTATTACATTTTTGCATGAAATCGAGTATTTTATGCTGAATGAACTCTTAGAGTTCATGATGAATTTACAGGACATAAGTGTTTTTGGATATACACTAAGTAGCTATTTTCTCTTGAAACAATTTTTCATAGGAAAGCTATCCAATGTTAACATGATCTTTTAATTTAGCTGCTTTTATTTTTATTTATTTTTAATAATTAAGATAATGTCTTAATAATAAATATGCATTTGCTCCCTGTAAATTATATGCTTTCCACTTGAGAGATACTCATTTGGCCTTATCATCTTATAAGCCTTGTGACTCTGGGACTTGGAAAAAGTAATTAAATATAAAGCAGAGTGTATTTTTGTGGAGAAAGCACCTAATAATAGAAGTTAATTAGCTGCTTGAATGGCAATACGGCTATAATGAAAAACCACAAAGGAACACATAAGCAATTAAAAACAGAGCAAATACATTAGAATCCTAATGTACTTTGTACACAACTAATTTTATGAACACCACACAAGTGTTTTCTAGGATTTACACATCCAGGCTTCAGATACAGCAATGCATCATTTTTCAAATTAAAATTGTATGTCTCGTTTTACAGTTCAGCTTAATTTTTTGTTTATAATATGTTCTCTCCTTACTCAGTGATACCAAGTACAGTTTTGCAGCTTTTTGCCATTTACGACTTCAGGTGTTCTTGCCCCAAGTACAAACATCTTTATATTTTCTTTTTAATAAAAGTTGCAAAAAAGTGACAAAATTTCTGTGACATCTATTATAGTATTCAAATTAGAGTAGTTTAAAGTGGCACTTGCTTGATTTCTCTTCATACATTTATTGTTTTATGTCCCAGCTCACATTACTGGTCTGTTACAATATTTCTGTTTTTCATTGAAAATCAGGTCAAGTAGCTTCAGGAAATTTCTTGAGCTTGGAACAAAAAAAAATATGATCACAGAATATTGATAGATACTACATCATAAGGCGTTAAAAAGAGTTTATAATTCCACCTTCAACTTCTTAGGAGTTACGGCTTTCATTTGATGATGATAATATAGAATCAGTCATTGATTGCTTTTCTTATTTCAGGCACTATTTTAAGCATTTCCCTCAAGAGTTCTTGAGGAGAGAGATGCGCAGACCAAACCCCTGAATGCCAATCCAATACTCCTGCCAGCATGGCATCAAACCCATCCATCCCTCAAGGACACCCTTCTCTGTCACCCATGCCAGAGGTGGCCAAGGAGGTTCTTGGTCAGGGAGCCCCCCCAGAAGGTGGAGTTAGAGAACAATAAATGAGAGAACTCCCTCAGAAAGTAGAATCCAGCTTAATGAAAAGCTCCCCTTTGCCAAAGCAGGTGTTTTCCTGACGGATCTGTCAGAATTTTATCAGTGTTACAGACCCCAAGCGAGTGAAAGTGTATTTCCATGTGAAAAAATGCCCAAGAATATTTCTGTATTTCCCAACAAAATTAGTGATTGATGATATAGTCAGCTGGAGACACAAATTACCTAAGTATGCTGATTTATTTCTTTTTCCTTCCTCCCTCCCTCCCTTCCTCCTTCCCTTTATTTTATTTTTTGGGGGTATATTCTGAAAGAACCCAACTATCACTCCTTGATCCATTTGACTGTTTAGTGAGAAAGTCCGATTCTCCCAAACTGGTCTTTCATCTCTACTGAAGAGTAAAAATCAGACTGGGGTCCAAGCAGTTCAGCAGGTTCTACAAGAGCTTCATTGAGGGTTATTCATAATGTGATCAATAGTCAATACCCCAATAACCGCGTGGTCGAATGAATGTGTTAGATAACCAGCAAGCAGAGAACAGCCATCTAGGGTGTTGGGGCTCCCTGGTGGTCAGTGGTTATTTGTAACAAGCTTTACCACACACCAGGTCCTTAACAGACTGGGAGGTGGTATCTTGGTTTTTCTGACCATGCTAAGCTCTTGTCAGCCACATGCGTGACAGGGTTGCTGTCCTAGTAGCTGTAGGGCAGTATGATGAAGAACCAGGAAAGAAAGCACGGTTTTTCCACCCAGAATCGGTATGAGAATGAGACCCAGGAACGACTACTGACTTACCATTTCTAGCTTTCAAAGAGCCATCATCACCCATATTTTTCAAGGGGTGCTTTTTAAAAGTGTGGCTGGACATCATCATCTTATATACATGATCTCTGACACCAAGGTCAATGACCAAAGTGATGGTGGCTATTTACAAAAGGGAACACAAATTTCAGTATCGGCTACGAAGCAAGTGTTGTCAACAAGAATATAGACGCTATTTCCTGCCAGAACATCACACGGATGGGTGGCCCCATTCCATAGGATGGGGTCCAGGTAGTTTAGGACAGCTGGTAAATAGGCAACAGTCCAGAAAGGTCCCTTGCCTTGAATATGGCAATGGCAATGGCCAGAATGCTGAACTCAACAAGTAGTAACACGACATTGTCACTACCACATTAGAGGGTTGAAGTGAATCAAGTCATGATATTCTGTCTCCAATTTGAGGGAAGTGGCAAAGGAAAAGAACCAAAGAACTGGAGTTCATCTACTTTTTGCAGATGTTTTATGATAAGAATTATATGAATTTTTCATTACTGAGTTTTTTTTTAATGTCCCAGGTTTTGACACAGAATTTTTGAGGGAGGACAGACAACTCTCAGATTCAACCAGCTAGATTGTCTTTCCTCTCCTGAGATTTGGGCCCAAATTCAGATTCTTCAAAGTGCGAAAGGCTTGTTTCCTGCTTTCAGGAGCACAGTGATCGCCCGGGGCGCTTTGATGCAGCACTGCCTTTGAACTAGGGCTCTTCCCTAACTGACAATTTTACCCCCATTACTGGGAGGAAGGCGATGGAGCCTGGGGAATGGTAATCGCCAGGACCTTCCGTGCAGTCCATATGCTTTTTCTTGACACATTCAAGAGCT
This sequence comes from Micronycteris hirsuta, assembly GCA_004026765.1. Classification (NCBI taxonomy): domain Eukaryota; kingdom Metazoa; phylum Chordata; class Mammalia; order Chiroptera; family Phyllostomidae; genus Micronycteris; species Micronycteris hirsuta. The sequence goes on along the minus strand of PVJI01009894.1, from coordinate 902 downwards.
CATTTCAAACCGCAGCATCATCTACCTTTCCTCCCAGCCACGCTTCTGAGAGAGCTCACTGTTCTACCTACCACTTGGTTGTCAGAACAGGTGAGAGATAGATGGGTAGACACATACATTACAGACTTTTTAAATATATATAAACACATATTTATCTTGTTTATATGTTTTTAAATTATTATTTCTAGAATATACATATTTCAAATTTAAATGAATGGTTCATAGACTAAATATTATCTTTATACATAAGATACCTATTATAAAAAGATTCTTTAAGAGCTACTAAAATAGAAAAAATAATATAAGTAGCCTCATTTTAGGTAATGTACTAAACAGTTTTAGTAAATATTCTAATATTATAAATACAACTAAAAGAAAATGAAGGCAATTTACTGTTAGTAAATTGTTAAATGGGAAATAAACTATGAAGTTTATATGCTCAAATACATATAAACTCTGTATAAATGAATCAAATAATAGAAAATGTATATTTCAATGTCTTACATTCCAAATATGACTGCAGATATATTATTTTCATCCATAAAAGTCAGGTATTTCTTGACATTTTCAAAACCACTACGTGCCATTTGAATGTGATATGAATAAACAAAAGAAAAGTTCTTTTTGTATATTCAGATGCTGGTGTTCGGATGTGGCAAACACGATGTTCTGTTGCCTCCATTAGAGCTGTGCTGCAGAGTTTGTATGATGAGTTTTTATCAAAGGAAGATAGCAACAGCCTTGAATAGGCTTTCATAAAACATGCGAGACAGAAGGATGGAGCCTCTACAAATAAAAATTCACTGCGCTGGGAAGCTCTGACCCTGGCATGAGTCGAGTAAAAATTGCTAATGCCTAAGAAGACAGATGCATTTTATAGTTCCCAAAATCGATCTCTCAAG
>PVJI01009893.1:0-62875 GCA_004026765.1 Micronycteris hirsuta | reverse complement strand
CTGGTCTGCCTCGCGTGAACTGCTGTGGCCAGGACTCATGACAGGTTCACAAGAAAATTCTGTTAAACTAAGAAGCTTGAGTTCAACAGAATGTTCTCCCTCCTAGGAACCACTATAGAGGACACGTGGACAGAACCAAGGGGGAGGAGGGAGGCCGGGGAGGGACGTGGGCTTGGAGGGGGTGGGGAGAGGGAAGGGAGAGGATGCAGACAACTGCCATTGAACAACAATAAAGTAATACAAAATTAAAAAAAAAAGAAAAGAATGTTCTCCCTGCTGTCAGGTCAGGCCTGAGCTCACAGCGAGCTATTCTGTGGCCCGCGAAATTCTGAAGCTTTGCTGAATTCTGCAGGAATCTTGCAAGTGCCTGCTGCACAGCCCAGGCGGGCACACCGGGAAGTCCACGCGGCTCTGGACGCGTGGAGGGGCAGTTCGGCGCCACCGCGGGGACAGCAGTCACTTTCTAGCATGGCACAGATCGCGTTCCAGCCATTTTGAAAAATTTTTTAAATGTTTCCAGAAGGAAAACTCTCATACCAACAATTTCAAAGCCTAAATCACACTGCTTATTCAATCCCCCTTTATACGCTATGTAATAAATGCTTTACACGAAGCATCAGGAAACTGAAAATTAATTCTGTGCACCCACCAGAATGGCTAAAATAAAAAAGATGAAAATAGGTGCTGGGGACTCTGCGGCCTGCTGGTGGGAGTGAAACTGGCACCACTGCTTTTGAAACACGGGCCAGCGGCCTGTCCTGCTCTGCGCCCGGCAGCGCCCCTCCTAGGTGGACCCTAACAGGTATGTGCACGCACATGTTCACCCACACACATGTAATAGACGGGTCACGGCAGCACTCTTGGTAACAGCGAGAGCGCTCAGAACGACAATGGGGCGGACTGCGCAGCGCTCACCCAGAGGACGCACGCCCGACAGGAACAAAGGAATGGCCGCCACGTGTAATGAGATGAACATCTCGCAGACGTTCTGAGTTCAGGAGCCAGACCCGGCCAGGTGCACGGTGCACAGTTCCAGTCACGTCACGCACAAAGCAGGAAAGAAGTCGGCTCGTGGTCACCTTGGGTCAGAGGTGGTGAGGGGAGGGGGTCCGAGGGGAGCTCCAGGGGGGCTGGCCAAGGGCTGTGTCCTGATCCGGATGCTGGTCCCCGAGGTACATCCACTTTGTCAGAGTCAGCTACACAAGTGTGCTTTGCTGACTTTCAGTGTATCTATTATAGGTCAATAAACAATTTTTTAAAAGGACAAGCCAGCCTCATGTAAGTGAATCTAGAACGATCTGCAGGACACACTGTTTGAGAAACAAGCATGGGCAGACGCGTATACTTGGGCACCCCCCACCCCTCACTGCCACCGAGCGTGCTGGCCACACCAGTCCGTCGTGGCTCCTTCTCGGTGGCTCCTTCTTGGTGGCTCCTTCTCAGGAATGAGGAACCAGAGCCACCTGGTCTGTGCCGGTGGCTGGTTCCTGCTTCTTCATACCGCCACCGACAGCCGACAGCCAGTGACTCACTGATGGGGTGCACCGCAGGCCGGCCCCGCACCTCAAGATGGGGTGACTCTGTACAAACTGTACCCCAAAGCCCTCCCCAGGGGCCAGGCTGACACGTCTGAGCCAAGACCGCGCTGTTGCTTAGTGCCGCCCCCCACCCCCGTCAGACTCCCAGCACCCCCTCCTCCGGGCAGCGCCCTGCTGCAGGGAGCTTTTGCGGAGCTTTCTGGAGGCCGACCTAAAGCAGCTGGTGCCAGAAGTGGTCTAAGGAAGCGGTGGAATGTGGGGGGCAGGGGGCGGGTGGCCCAGCAGCCAGAGGGCAGCGAGGGCTGCCACTGGGTGCGGTCCCCGGCCTGCTGCAGCAGTGCAACATGGGACAGGCGTGCTGTCCCAGGCACAGGGCCTGGAGCAACGGTCACACTCTGGACTGGAATGGGGCGGCTGTTATTAGGAGTTCGTTGAAAATGGAAAAAGACAATTTCAGACGAGGCCGCCAACCACTTACAGCCAGGAGGACACCGGCTGACCCCCCCAGGAACACTTACCGGGAGGAGTGGCAGAACCAAAACCCTCAGCCCTGGCAAGCTTCCGAGGCCAAAGTCGGGGGGAGCAGGGGTGGGGGCAGAATGCACGCTGCGGCTGGAGATGGGGTGTCTGTGCGGGTACCTGGGGACCACAAACACAGAGCCCCTGGGCCTGCAAGGTGGGCGGGCGGTCCCCTCTCCCTGCAAGACAGAGGGACCCCCCTTGCTTGAACACTATGCTGACATCTCAGGCAAGACAGTGCCCTACAGAGGCCCTGACCCCATCTTCCCTCCTGGCCGCCAGACCACACTTGGAGTGGAATCTCTGCGTCGCTCCCCGGGGGCCTGCTGGGCCCGTCTGGAGAGGAGGGGTATCACAACAGCCAGAGCGTGGCTCCAGCTGACACTCACACTGGTGGGGATGGGTGGTGTGTGCGTGTGGGTCCTGAGGGGCTGGCCAAGGGGTGTGGAACATGAGGCTGAAGGAGAAAGAGCCTGTTGCTATGAGGACAGCCTCTCGTGACACCGAATGAACACCTGGACAAGGGCGCTGGGTCTAGCACATGCTAGGTGGCCTCTTGGCAGCTTGGAAAAGCCATGGGCCACACTAACTGTCCCCAGAACCCGCACGACAGTCTCTGGAAGAAAAGACCAGCAGGCTCAGAGGAGCAGGCACAGGTCGGCCGCAAGCCACAGGAAAGCCCAGTAGCTGGCCACGTCCTTTGGGGGGGCGCCTGCGGCTTCTGGAGACCAGAGCGTGGACGCTGCTGCTTACCCCGGCTGCCAGCATGGCGCTGCCGCAGGGATCGGGCTGCCCTCTCCGTCCCTCCTGCTCCCCATGAGCAGACTTCCGTCAGCCTCGTTCGGACAGCTGGTGCTGCTGTATCTGTCCTCACACACTCCAGTCCATTTTCTGTGCTGGAGTCGGTCTGGGTGATCTCTCAAACTGTGTACCACGTGGCTGCCAGTTTCAAAGCCAGCAGGGGCGTCCCACGCCTACAGGGTCAAAGTGCACGTCTGGGCCTGGCTCCACAGCCTCACCTCTCGCTGAGTCCCCCACGGTCCCCTCTGGACCCTCCAACCTGCTCGAGTCTCCAGGTTATAGGACGCGTTCCTTGGGCACGGACTGCCTTTTATCTGGCTTCATACCTCTAGTGTTTCACCTGGAGCACCACAGGTGTTCAGTAAGATGAAGGAGTGATGGAATGAGCCAATCGATCAATGGTTTGTATAATGGCAGGGGGAGATCAATGGTGGGCGTGGCCTAACGAACAGTTAAGAAAACGCTCTTTTCAACTCCTGCAGAAACCAAATTAAGGTAAGAACAAAGCAGAAACCATTTCCTCCGCCTCCTTTTCTACTTCCTTCTCCCAGCCCACAGTTTTATAATCCAAAATGGTTTTGAAATTCGTAAACGGAGAAGGGAAGTCGCTAGGTTAACAGCTACTAAGAACCTGCTCCTGCTGTTCATTCCTCTCCGGCCAAGCTTCTTCCCCAGAGACTCATTCTTTTTGTATCGCTTCTGGTTACATTGTAACCCCTTCCTCTCACTTTAATCCCTAAAACCAGACCCTGGAGTCTGTGCTCCAGGCAGATCTACCTCACCTCCCAAAGCAATGCCGTAGGTCCACACACACTTTCTACTCACTAACCTCAACCAACGCAGTGTCTGCAGCTACAGAAAAGAGAGGAGCAAGCTCAGCAGATGCTTTTTGTATAAAATGGAAAAAAAAAAAAAAAGATCTAGGCAGTAGTTCCTAATTATCTTCCCCATGATACTTAACTACAAAGGGAAAGATGGTCACGACCGACATTCAGCCCCTGGTGAATTCTCTCTCAATAAGGCTGTTATTGAACCGAGTAGCACCGCTGGGATCGGGGGCACCGAGGACTAGGGAGCTGGTGTGTTCCGTCTCGATCTGGGTGTGGTTACAAGGATGTTTGTTCCCAGTTTCTTAAGAATGTAGATATATGGTTTATGTACTTACAGATCAATATTTTGTAATTCAAAATTAAAAAGTAAAAAGAGAAAAAACAACAAGAGAAGGAAAACTAAAAGCAAAATAAAAATACAAATAAACTTAAAGCAGTTGTTTCTTGTTTTCAAAACAGAAAGTTAAAAAGGAGACAGTTCCTCTCTTAGAGCAGGTCTTCTCGTCCCAGGGCGGGGGCTGGGAGCTGTGGTCTGAGGTGTAGCTTCACCAGCCTCTGTCCCACGGCTGGCGGCCCCCCAGGGACCCCTGTCCCTCTGACGGGCCATCAACTGCAGACACCCAGCTCCAAAAAACCGAGGTCTCAGGGTAGAGAACTCTCAGAAGAGGAGCCACATAAACTCCCCTGTGCACGGCCAAGCAGCAAATGCCCAGACCCAGCAAGCTTTTCAAGGTTGTCTTCTTCATGCTGTAACTTGTTTTCCAAAGGCGTGGCGAACTTGACACTTACTGTGAGGTCTCCTATGTTATGCTCTTGTCTACTGAACAACAACAAAAAATCTATCCTACTGTCCACACACAGGTAACCAGCTTTCCCATATTATCTCCGGAACGGAGAAACAGTTGAAACTAACTCTTGAGTAAAACCCACAGCTTGGTTATTTGGAAACAGGATGACGATGTTATCTCCACACTGCAAAACCAGCCTCTGTCTACACATTCAGTATTTATTCCCTAAGTGGACCAGAGCAACCTTCCCTAGAACAAAGCGTTTAAAATCATTTCTTCTTTATTAAGGATAAAAAGTAACATAGATGGAATACGTGTGTTTATTTCAATTTTAAAAAATATGTTTATTGATTTTAGAGTGAGAGGATGGGAGACAGAGAGAGAGAAACATCGATTGGTTGCCCCCCATATGCACCCCAACTGGGGATCGAACCTACAACTCAGGTTTGTGCCCTGACTGGGAATCGAACCCCCAACCTCTTGGTGTATGGGGGTGATGCTCCAACCCACTGAACCACCCAGCCAGGGCAGAATAAGTTTTTTTTTGTTAGGAACAGAAATCAAGCTAAATTTCAAAATTGAAGAGCTAAAATAATTTCATTATGTAATTTTCTAAAACTGAATAATCATTTCTTCCTTAGCCCAGTACTGGTGAGCGTGCACGCCTCAAAAACCGAGCGTGACACCCACGTTCCCGGCTGCATTGTTTACAACAGCCGAGTGTTTGTCGGCGGGTGAACGGATCGACAAAAACGGTGGTCTGTCCATACAACGGAATATCAGCCTTAAAAAGGAAGGAAATCCTGCCCTGGTCGGGTAGCTCAGTCAGTTAGAGTATCATCCAGATACACCAAGGTTGTAGGTTCGATCCCTGATCAGGGCACGTATACGAATCAACCAATGAATGCATCAATAAGTGGAACAACAAATCAGTCTCTTTCTCTCTCCCCCCGTCCTCTTGCTTTAAAAATCAATAAATAATAAATGTTATCTTTAAAAAAGGAAGGGAATTCTGACTCATGCTACAGCAGGAATGAACTGGAGGACATCGTGCTGCGTGAGAGAGCCACACACACAAAGACCAAGACCGAAGGACTCCACTTGCATGAGGCGCCCAGACTGACACTGGGAGAGACAGGAAGCAGGAGGGCGGGTGCCGGGCGGGGAGAGGGAAACGGGACCGAATGTCCAATGGGTGCGGGATGCTTTTACAGGATGAAAAGAGCTCTGGACGCGGGATGCACAGCAATGCGGACCCACTGAACACCACGGAACGTACACTTGGAATGGCTAGGAGGTCTCGTTTCAGGTGACGTGTGTTTTGTCACAATTAAAGAAAAACAACCGGAAGGTAAAAGGTTGAGATCACTGACTGAACCAAGCAGGGAAGTCAGTCTGGGGGAGCCTACAAGCAGGGAGACGTGTATAGCAAAACTGCTGTTTTAAAACCCTTGAGTAGAACCGTCTGCAAAGCCCTAAACCCCCTAGAAAGCAGGCACCCTCATCTCCTGCTCAGCTCTTCTGCTGTCTGGGTTCCCTTTCACTCTCCCCTCGCTCCGCAGCGGGCGCATCTGCCCGGAATCCGGTGTTCCAGGAGGATGAGTCTGCCTCGCTCCGTTCCTCACGCTGCTCACTCTGACGTTCAGTCCTTCTCCACGGGCCCACCCGCTTCCCGCCCCCTCCCAGCGGGCCACACCCTTCCTGCCGGTCACTGAAAAAATTACACCTGTTATTTTAGGAACTACCTTCATTTTCCTACGTCCGTATATTCTCCTAGACATCCTTCCTTCCTCTGCTCAGCAGCTGTCCCTTCTCTATATTTTAAGAAAATGTAAATGCTTTTAATTAAGAAATGAACACGTGTTCAGTGAGGAAAATTCAAACAACATGCGGGAGAATATGACGATGTCCTTTTATGCACCTACAAATACAAATGCGTATACGCACACAGAAGCTGTCATCCACTGCTCCTTCTGTCACACATGAACTTGGACTCTATATATAGCAATTTGCTTTCTTCCGTAAGCGACGTGGTTGCGGGCACATTTGCATCTCGGTGGATACAGATCTAGCTTATTTTTGGCTGAATACCAGTTCATAGCTGATACACTGTATGAGAGGGAGGACTCAAAAAAACAGATTTACAAAAAACTGTGTACTTATTCTTTCATGTTTAAACTTCAGTCCCTGTCAATGTCCTCTCCATCTGACGCAATACACCTGTTGAGATGGTTTCTCCACAGCTCAGAACGGATTTTAAACTCGTTGATTTTGTTGCCTTTTAGTGCTTCTCTTGTTTTTTGGTTTCACCTCTTCCAAACCAACGAAACATTTCCCTTTGAGGAATTTTTTCATCCAGGGAAACAAAAATAAGTCACTTGGGGTGAGATTGGGTGAATAGGGAGGGTGAGGCATGGGGGTCGTGCCATTTTTGGTCAAAAACTGCTAAACACTCAGCATGGTGTGGGCAGGTGTGCTCGTAAATCGCCCATCATGAAATGGGCAGATGTGTTCAAAGAGTCTTCAAAATAAATGCACTGAGACCGAATGCAGCCTCTCACAACACCAGCTGGCACAATGATGCAGATGGTTCCCAGAACACTCACCTATTGGGGGAAGCCTGCACCACAAGGAGCCTGCCTCCAGGAGATAATTCTGACTTGTTTTTTGTTGGGTCCCCCCTCGTAATTTATGTATCAGTTCCCACCTGACGTGTGGAAAGCCCGCATAATACTAAATTCACTAAGCTTCTAAATAACAGAGATTTTAGCAGCAATTCACTTATAAAATAAGATCAAACACAATAAAGAAGCCAAAAAGCAGCCCCAGCTCTTCCACCAGCCAGGACAGGGAGGGGTGGCCTCTCTTTAACACTTAACAATTGTGATGTCTGCACACGATGACCTCAACCCACTACCCACACGGGGGCAGGAGCAGAGACCCCTGTCCGTCACTGACGACTGTCACTCAAAAACCAGAGAGCTTCTCTCCACCCAGAACCATCAGCAGCTGCTGAAACCACCGCCCTGAAAGGCTGGCAAGTCTCGCTAACGCCGCTCCGGGCTTCTCGCCACGCAGCGATATCAAGGTAGTTTTCAAGCAGGACGTTCCTCCAAAGGCAGGGCTCCCCTCACTGTGCAGCTGGGTGATTTCAGAGCCTGAGTGACAGACCTACCAAGGTTGCAAAGAATTTAATGGTAAGATGCAAAGAAAACCTTGAAATCTTGGTTCCAACCTCTCTTTGATCATCCTGCTGGGTAGAAGGATGAAGCCAGCCCCACTTGCTATCGTGGCTCCGTTTTGCCAAGCAGGCCTATGACCTCATTAGACATGGCTGCCATTGAACTCTTCCCGGCTGTTGTCCCCGGGACTGGAAATTACTGGAAAGCAAGAACAGAACTGACCGCTCCCGACAGCCACGGCGGAAGATGACATTAGGACAAACTGCAGCCTCGTGTTCCCACGCCCCAGCAGCCCAGGGGCCACACCACAGCACCCCCACCCTTTTTAAGTCCAATTATAACCCAATAAAAGCTCAAAGCCCCCACCTTGCCCCTCCCTGCTGGTGTATCTCCCCACAGTGCCCTCACCTTTCTTGGGGAGTGAATAAAAGCTTGACTCTCTACACTTTCCCCTCTCTGTGAATTCTCTCACGGCCGGTGTCACCGACCGCCCTAACCCTGTGTATACAGACACTCTAGTTCTTGAAATCTGACCCTTGAGACTTGATGATAAATTTGACTTCCACGGATTCTCCTAAGTGGGAGCTCCAGGAAAAACTACAGGCGGAGCGATGGCCCGTCGCACGATGCTCTTTTCGGTCTGACCACTAAGAAACACCGGGAAGACCGCAAGTCCCAGAAGCCAGGATGTCCGTGGCACCTCCAGTTGACAGAACAATGTATTTCAACCCCTCGTCTTCATCCCCTCAGGGAACGGGGGCTGCTCTTGCCTTGCGCTGCTGGGTGGCTTTAAAAGGCCGTTCTCCTCCTCTGCAACCCGACACGCTCGGGCTGACGTGGGAGGTGAGTTGCTAGAGAGTAGGAGTCAGTGCTTCAGAACTCAAGCCGCCCGCTCCGCAATCACTGGGCTTCCCGCTGACCAAGCGCAATGCTCAGGGACGGCAAGCCCAGGGCGCAGGCTGGCAGATGGAATTACACACTGCAAGACTGCTCTCAAGAAGTACTCCAAGAGAACACATCGCCGCCACTCAGGCTACTTTTAGGCATCGCTCCACGTCTCCCTGGTGCACCGAGTGGCCCGCTCAGGCCCACGGGCAGGAAGTGGGCAGAGCTCCCGGGGCCGCCCGGCCTGAGCGCAGACGTGGCTCTGGGGCTGCTCTGCTGGGCTTGAGCCCCGGCACAGGCACTCCCAGGCTTCGGGGTCTTCCTTTACATTCTTCATGCCCTGCATTCCTCACCTGTCACATGGGAACCTTCCTCATTAGGGTGTGGGGACAATATGCCTGCCGTTGAGAACATCCAGGCCTGGCAAACAATAAGTGTTTGATAAATGTTAACCATTATCATTATTAAATAGCGCAGGGAAAGTTTGCCCCATCCTTCTGCTCTATCTCTACCTACCTATATGGAGTTGCTGGATTTGCTTGCTCTCCTTTTCTAATTTTATTTCTCCGATGACAGTTGACGTTCGGTATTATTTTGTGCTGGTTTCAGGTGTGCCACACAGAGGTTAGACAATCATCTACTTTACGAAACGACACCCCAGTATTTCCGGGAGCCGCCTGGCCCTGGACACAGGTGCCACACTGTTACTGGCTGCGTTCCCTAAGCTGTACTTGATGTGCCCCTGGCGGTCTCCTATTTGCTTTCTCAACGCGAACTTTTGATGTCTTTGGAAAAAACCTCTGCTCGGTACACTGTGAAGCACATCGAATGATTACTACACGGAAACGACAGCAAAGAGGCCCATGTCAGTGCTCCCGACGGGGGAGGGGAGAGTCCAGCTGCAGGCCCAGGCTGCTCTCCTGCGTGTCAGAAAGACCCCCGTCGCCCTGGGCTCCCGGAGAGCGGCGAACACGCGATGGAACTCTGGGAAAGCATGCCGGCCAGCGTAAGCCTCTAAACGAACCCAAACAAGCATGGACTCGTTTTAAAGTCATCTTTACAGCCTGAAAAGGTCAAAAATGCAGAAACAAGCCAACCAACAAAACGCAGCTCTGACCCGAAACAAGGAAAACGGAAGGAAGGTGATGAGCACATCCACACAAGAGGAGGGCTGTTTCCCCAGCGTGAGCCGGCCTCGCGAGCAAGACAAATTCTTACCTGGCTCCATCAGGAGAAGATCTTTCTTCTCTAAATGCCAAGGTTGTCGAAGCAAAATCAGGTTGGACACTTGGTAAGTCTCAGCTGGCGTCGCTTAATGGGAAGCCGAAAAAGCTTGGCATTTTGAAAAGTACTATGGGACTAAGGACAAGAGGAGGGGACCCTCGAGAAAGAAAGGAAGGAAACAAAAAAGCCACCAACAGGAATGTTTTTTAAATTACGGCTCAAGACAGAAGACCATCACCGGACTAACCTTTCCGAAAAAAGTTTTTAACTTGCCTGCCTGTTCATCGTCAGTACTCCCCACAGTCTACAGGAGAGACTCAGCAACTGTCCCGGGAATGGAGCCCCACCTGCCTCTCCAACCGTGTTCCGCCGTCAGGGGGTGTCCATTCCCGCCAGCCCAGCGTCCTTGTTTGTTCCAGGGAGGCACAGACCACGCTCATTTCAGCTTTGTACCCCAGCGCCTACCACACAGTAGTTGCTCAGGAAATGTCTTCTGATTCAACAAGAACGCCACTGTGTTTAGGCCCGTACGCTGCGCGCTCCCAGAGAGCCCCTTCCCCAGCTGCTGCTGGCCTCCCCGCCGCTCTCGAAGGCCCGCTGGCCACCTGTCACTGCTACTCAGCACCAGCGCCCAGGCAGTCTGCCCTGGCCTTCCCCACTCCCAGTCCTTGTCCCACAGGCTCCCGTCAGGCCCTCGTCGCTGTTTAAACACCCCTGTTCGTATGTTTTGTCTGCGCGACTGAACCGGGAGATTCTAGAGGGAGGCGGGATAGTCTGAAGCAGTGAGAAGCAGTGGAAAGAAAGGTTATTGTTCTGTGACCTGGCAGCCCCAGTTACGTGACTTTGAGAAAATTCTGTATGAAACGCTTAGAACAGTGCCTAGCACGTGGTACGCGCTTTGCATATGCTAGCTATTGCCATTCCTCGTCTCTCGGAACCTCAGTTCTCTCACGCACAAAATGGGATTAATAATAACTCCTCTGAAAAAATAAGTAAGGAAATAAATACAAAAGTAAGTTAAACAAAATAAAATAAGTAATGTCTGAAGTCTCTAGGCCCTTCCTTCGCCACTCGGTAGCCACACAGCAGCCATTATCACAAAACTTCATGCTGGAGGCAGAGAAAATGCTCCACAAAAGTGTGTGGAGTGAGCCCTGGCTGGTGTGGTTCAGTGGATTGAGCGCGGGCTGGGAACCAAAGGGTTGCCGGTTCGATTCCCACTCAGGGCACATGCCTGGGTTGCAGGCCAGGTCCCCAGTGGGGGGCCCATGAGAGGCAACCACACACTGATGTTCCTCTCCCTCTCTCCCTCTTTCTCTAAAAATAAAGAAATAGAATCCTTTTAAAAAGTTTGTGGAGCCCGGCTGGTGTGGCTCAGTAGATTGAGCGCAGGCTGGGAACCAGGTGGTCCCGGTTCAATTCCCGGTCAGGGCACATGCCTGGGTTGCAGGCCAGGTCCCCGTGAGGGCCATGTGAGATGCAACCATACATTGCTCTTTCTCCCTTCCTTCTCCTCTCTCTAAAAATAAAATAAATAAATAAAAATCTTTAAAAACAGTTTCAATTATTTAAAAAAAAAAAGAAAAAAGTTTTGTGGAGTGAGCCTCAGCGAGAGAGACACAGCCTAACATCAACTCGGATATCAAGGGCAACCCTTCGCTGTTCATTACAGCGATCTTTACCAAGGGCTATCATCACATACAGGCTTTGTTCTAGGTGCTGGGAGGCAACAGTGAAAATAGCCCTTGCCCTGTGAAATCCACATTCTAAAGGGCAAGACAGAGAAATAAAAGTTTCTACGGTATGAAGTGCTACCAAGAAGAAAAACGCAGGGTGAGAGAAAGCTAGTGGGGCGGGGCAGGGCGGGGGCGGGGCGGGGCGGGGGCGGGGCGGGGGCGGGGCAGGGCCGGGCCAGGCTGCCTGCAGAGCTGGCGCTGGCACTGGACGGAGGTCTGTACCCTTGGCAGGGCTGGCTTTGGGGGCCAGCCTCCCCCTCCGGCAGACTCTGGTAGCCTTTCCACGGCTCAGATTCAGGTGCCAGAGGCCCAGCTCTGCCAGAGAGGTGGCCGTCTGCCTCCCAGGACCCTACTCAACTCAGAACAAGCTACAGTCAGTCACTGCTGAGCCAGCGAAGTGAGGAAGGAGGTGGCCACTGAGCCCCACGCGGGGGAAGTAAACAGAGCACAGCCATACCGCCACTGGTCTGTTCCCCAGGAAGTTCAGATCGCTGTTCTCCCCGAACAGGTAGCCTTCGGGGTGAGTTGAGTCGAACTTCTCTCCTCCCATAATGAAGTGGCTGGCAAAGTAGCTTCCTGGAGAGGGGAGACAGAAAGATCAGAACCAGTCAAACTAAACCAAGCGAACGTGCTGGTTTGAAGAAATGTCAGCCCTTCAAACAAATAATTAGAGCACTTGGTAACCCCAGGAGAGCTCTCCTCTCTTGGTTTGGGACAACAGCACGAAATAAGTGAGCAGGATCATAGCAGCGGGAACCGAAGGCACCAAACACAAAACGGATCGCTGTTCTCCTTCTGACGTTCTTACTCAGTCTTTGCTGTGACCTACCTCTGATACCATCCCCAGAAGGCCCACAATGCACGTCAGTGAACGTATATTATGTATTTTGTTCCTGATTTTCCCCTTACTCTTGAAGTGGTTATTCTCTGTCCTCCACGTGTTCAGGAATCTTAACCACAGAGATCGGCGTGCACACACACATTCCTTTGCCTGGTTTCCACCAGCCGGCCCGTCCCCCCACACAGAGAAGGCTCAGCGCCCCCGACACCACATGTGTAGCCCTCCACAGCCCTTCACGGCGAAGGCTCTTCATTTTCACACGTGCTTCAAAATGACCACATAACGGAAACATACGAACGTAAATGACACGGCCAGCGCTGACTGTCCTGGCGATTACCACCCAGGTTAGAGAGCCTGGCTGGACCACAGGTCAGCGCTCTGAAAGACGGGCACACCCGCACGCCCTCCGTCTCAAATTCACTGACAGGGCCGAGCCGAGGGCCAGGGCTGCGGGACGTCAGCGGTGACAGGCCCTTCTGCCCTGCGCTGCAAAAACCAGAGGCCATCAGGGGTCAGAATCCTCGGCAACCTCCTCCAGACCCGGCCAGGCACTGTGCCAGCACACGGTGGCACTGACCGGTCACCACGGGAGGCTCAGGTGACTCTGCAGAGTCTACCTAGGAATTCGTTCTGACTCTGACCGTGAAACGAAGGCCCCGAGCCCGGACGTCTGCGCTCTCACTGTCCCGCGACGGGGGCAGCCCCAAGGGCAGGCTCACACCAAAACAAGCCTCATCCGTGCACCCAGGCACCCCAACTCTTGGATTAGAAGAGAGAAATTATGAAACGGTCACAGGCTTCTTGCTGGGTTGTGTCAGCTCCCTAAGTCAGTTTAAACTCCCTAAGTCAGTTTTAGTTTCTGTGGAAGGTTTAAAGCAAACTCGAAAAATATCAGACAGGGCGCTTTCAGTCTGTGAAGGACTCACAGGAAGGAAGACGAGGACCCTTCTAACAGAGAAACCGAACCGAATATTCAACTTCAGGATTCTCAACACGGACCTTGAGTCTAGAAACACCTTTTAGACAAAATGACGTGGATGAAATCACTCCCACACAAGGAGGCAATTCTTTAATTAAACAACAAGCAAGAAAAGATTCTTAGCCGCCAAGATGAAAGGGGTCCCTGAGGAGCTCCGGACAGTTACCCATCAAAACTTAAAAACGCAAAGGGCGGCCATCTGCCGGGAGGCGAGTGTGCAAGTCCTCATTTAGGAGAGCCTAACTCTCAATTATTTATGTCCCGCGCTGCGGGCCCTACTTTCCAAGTGCATAATTCATACAGGCGGAGGTGCCTGGCTGCCTCAAGTAGAGACAGCCACCTCAAATCATCGAAGCCATTTACAGGTGACCGTCAGTGAAATACGTTTCCTGCACATTAGAAATGATGTGTTTATTAGACATTCGGTGACACTAGAAGAGTTAGAGAGGTCGCATGGCTGGGTGGCTTGCCCGGATCGTGAACGAAGGATGGTGACAGGCAGGTCTGGGGCCTGGCGTTGCACAGGGTGAGCTCGGTGTGGGACACCCTGGGTTCCTGCGCCGGTGAGCAGTCGGGCGGGGGGTGTGGAGACAGTGACATGCAGGGATAAGCGGCTGACGGGGTCCCAGCAAGAAAACAGCACTATTGTCTAAACGGTTAAAGAAAGTGCCGGGGTTCCACTGGAAATGCCCCCCTTTTGCCATAATATTAAAAGACATGATCGGGAGTGCAGCGTTAGAGCGCACCGCGGTTTGGCCTTGCATCGGAAACCAAGAGCCCAAATATACGAAGACCAAAAATTAAGGTCAACAATTCACAGATGAGAAAAGAATGTTTCCTTTCAGGAGAAGCATCAACGCCAAGTTCCTTTTAAAAGCTGACCTCCCTGGTGCAGTTAAAAGAATACCTCATCGGTTAAAAGGAAAATACACTGCACCCAAAGTTTGCCTTCTTGTTTCTCTGAAACGGACCCCTCTAAAAACCTGCCCCGGTGAGACCAGCGAGAAGAAGCACACCTGCCGTGTGCAGCCTGGGTGA
Organism: Micronycteris hirsuta; assembly: GCA_004026765.1. Taxonomy (NCBI): domain Eukaryota; kingdom Metazoa; phylum Chordata; class Mammalia; order Chiroptera; family Phyllostomidae; genus Micronycteris; species Micronycteris hirsuta. Next base: position 48,514 of record PVJI01009893.1, on the reverse strand, counting down.
AGCTTTCTGGCCACCTGTCCCTGTCCAGAGGCGCAAGCCAGCAGGACCAAGCACATGCTAACACCGCACACAGCAACGGCTCCTGAAAAGGTGCCTTTTAAACCACGGTGCACATGCTTCGCACGAACTGCGCTCTAAAATCATAAATGGCATGGGGGGAAAGAACCATACCAAAATACTTCTTTGCCTATTTGCTAAAAGGAAAAAATATTGATGACTCATAAACGAAGGACAGGTTTTCCATTATCATTTAGCTACAATTCTTTTTTTTTTTTAATCTGCACCCGAGGACATTTTTTCATTGCTTTTAAAGAGACAGGAAAGGAGAAAGAGAAATATCAGCCAGTTGCCTCCTCTATGCACTGGCCAGAGAACAGCACCTTCCCGGACTAGGGATCGAACCTGCCACCTAGGTATGTGCGCTGACCGGGAATCGAACCTGCAACCCTTCGGTTCCAGGACAAAACTCCAACCGACTGAGCCACACCAGCCAGGGCTTTAGCAATAATTTTTTTTTTTTAAGGATTTTATTTTTACTTTTAGAGAGAGGGGGAGGGAGGGAGACAGAGAGGGACAGAAACAGCAATGTGTGGTTGCCTACGACATGGCCCTCACTGGGGACCTGGCCTGCAACCCAGGCATGTGCCCTGACTGGGAATTGAACCGGGACCCTGTGGTTCCCAGCCCGCACTCAATCCACTGAGCTACACCAGCCAGGTAGCGATAATTTTTAACCCAAACTCATATTCAGAATTCTCTGAGGGCTTTAAGAAGACATATCTCGTGGTAATCATGTTGTAAGATACACGTCTATCAAATGATCACACTGGATGCCTGAAACTTACACAGCATTGTGTCTCGATTGTGCCTCAATAATGCCGGGAAAGAAAGGAAGGCACATCATCCCAGATCTCCAAAATCATCTTTAGAACAGAAGGTACAAGTGGGAGGGAGAAGGAGGAATTAGTGTTCAATGGGTATACGTTTTCAGTTTCGCAAGAAAAAAATGTTCTGGAGATCTTAACACTACTGAACCGTGCCTTTAGAAATGGTTAAGACGGTAGGTGTAATATGTATATTTTTACAATAAAAATCAACATCAAGGAAAAAATCCTACAAGGCAAGGCCCAGAACAACCAACACTAATACAAGTTCGGTATTCAGGGACACGCGAGAAGGAGGTGAAGGTGAAAGGGATTAAGGAGGGCAAAGCGCCCGTTATGAAAATAGTCCCGGGACGTGAAGTGCAGCCTGGGAAACAGCCACGGGGCTGCCATAACTGTGTGTGGTGTCGGGGGTCCCGGACTTACTGGGGGGTCACTTCATAAGGGACATAGATGTCTGATCGCCGTGCCGTACACCTGAAGTTAACATCATGTGGTATGCCAACAATAATTTTTAAATAATATTTTCTTTAAAAAAAAAACATGGAACGCTTCATGAATTCGCAGACCATCCTTGTACAGGAGCTGTGTTAACCTTCTTTGTGTTGTTCCAATTTCAGCGCATGTGCTGCCAAAGTGAGCATTAAAAAATAAATTAAAAAAAAAGTATTAAACAGCCCTGGTGTGGCTCAGTGGATTGAGTGCCAGCCCCCGAACCAAAAGGTCGCCGCCAGTTCAATTCCCAGGCAGGGCACATGCCTGGGTCGTGCCAGGTCCCCAGTGGGGGGCATGTGAGAGGCAATAGGTCGATGGATCTCTCACACATCTATGTTTTGCTCTTTCTCCCTCCCTTCCCCCTCTCTAAAAGTAAAACAAATAAAATCTTTTTTTAAAAAAGTATTAAAAGAAAATCAGGCATCCAGGCAAAAAAATTCCAATTACTTATAAGGGAAGAAAATGACACTAATACTTTTCCTCCAGATCACCGCTATCCAATGAGGACACTGTGCAAGCCACGTCATTGTAAATGGCCTGAAAGTCACAGTTTTAAAGAGTAAAAATAAACAAGCTAAGTTAATAGTTTTAATATACTTTATTTATGCCAATATTGGATATCCCAATATATCCCAAATATTATTTGAACATGCAATCAATATAAAAAATTATTAAGCTATTTACATTCTTTTTTTTTTTGTATGGAACGGAGTCTTCAAAATCTGTCATGAGATAAGCCAGTCAGAGAAAGACAAGCACCATATGATTTCACTTATATGTGGAATCTAATGAACAAAATAAACTACACACAAAATTGAAACAGACTCACAGACACAGAACAGACTGACAGCCTTCAGAGGGAAGGCTGGGGCTGAGTGGAAAAGGGGAGGAGGCTGATTAAGTGAGAAAAAACAAAACCAACCATCACAGACAGACGACTGTGCGGCCGGCCAGAGGAGAGCGGGGTGGGGAGGTAGCAGCGGGTAAAGGGGGGATAGCTGGTGACAGAAGGAGGCTTGACTGGGGGTGCTGAACACACAACATATTCACAGATGATGTGTCATAGAATTGTACCCCTGAAATCCATATACTTTCATTAACCAATGTCACCCCCACAAGTGAAGTTAAAAGAGCGATAATCCAGCGCGCTCCATGAGAAGTCACTCCGCCATTCACAACCGTCCGGGTTTTCCTGTACACACATAAACACAAATATTCGGGTCTTCTGATTTGCCGTGTTTTGCTTTTCAACTTACCTGGGGTATGACACATACTGACCTGCAAGTTGTTTTTTCCCCCGCCGAATGCCTGTAGGTGCCCTCCCACGCCCTTCCTGGGAGCTGGCCCTGCCCCAGTCCCTGCTGCCCCGGCAACGGTGTCCCCCCTCCGCCCGCCCCCCCCCACCCCGCACCGGCGGACTCCAGCCCAGCACCATGCTGACCAGCCCATGCGGCTGCTCCTCCCGATGGCCCTCTCACGTGGGGTTACTAATTTCTCTTTTTTATTTTACAGGAGAGGAAATAAATGCACAGAGAGTTTAAGCAATTTGTCCAAGGCCACACAGCTGGTAAGAGGCAGCACCAGGCCCCAAAGCCAGCTACTTGTATTCCAGAGCCTGTGGGTGCTCTCGACCTTTACCCTCCGTCCTCACTGAATGCTAAGATTTAATTTTTTTTTTTTTTTTTTTTTTTTTTGCTGCTTGAGTGTTTTAACACCTTGAACGTGCCCTTGTGGATTATGTAGGATAAGGATTTAAACTTTTTTCCCAAATAGGAAATTTTACTAATACCATTTTTGAATATTATTTGAAACGCGTACCTCGATCCAGGCTCCCTTCCATTCTGAACCAGCAGGGCACAGTTCACCCGTTACCGTAACGGTTTTCAGAGCGAGGCACAGGTCGGTGCATCCAATCCCACACTCCCAAGTCCCCAGCCCTGACCTTTTCGTCTTTCTTCTTTGGGGTGCTCCCTCAGAACCTCTGCATTTCAAAAGCTCAACCCCTTCCAGTGTGCCTACATTTCCAGCCACACTTTCTTAGGTCTCAGGAGGGGGCTCTCTGCTCCCCACTCCAAGGTTAACTTCTGCACCTGAGCTCTCATTCCCACCTGCCTCCGCCTCTTCGAGACCTCAACAGCCATCCTTTCTCGGTATTTCTATCCCCCTCTCCCCACTGGCTTTTCACCTCCCTCATTATACAAGCATGTTCTCTCCACAACTTAAAAAGCAAGTGCAAAAAACAGTTCCACCTCCCCATGCCTTAATATCCGCCGTCCCTCCCACCCATCCATCCATCCACCCGTCCGTCCGTCCATCCATCCGCTCCGTCCGACCATCCATCCGCTCCCATCCCACACCCAGTAACTCCTCAAATCTTTACAATGGTTCCCACCACCCACTGAAGCTGTTCTCCCGAACACCCAGCCTGCCCGAGGGCTTTTTGACACCCCACCCACCTTAGTAGCTCTCAGACGACTGATGCTCTCATTTCTGAGCACTTTGCTCCTTGGCCTCTGAAACCCCTCCCCGTTCCGAGCCTCTTCCTCCCTCTCACTTGCTCCACTCTTCGCCCAGGCTGCAAACAGGGCGGTGTCTCCAAGAGCTCAGTCCTCTCCTCAGTTCATTCGTTCTCATTCATTCTCTCTCTCCCACCTCCCTCCTTCCTTGCCTCCCTCCCTCCCTCCCTCATAGATTCAAAGCAAAGGCCTTGACCTGACACAGAGCTGGATTTGATGCTGATGTTGCCTTCTACAAGCAGCGTGACCTAGAACAAGTTGCTTAACTTTTTTGAGCTTTGGTTTCCTTATTCATAAAATGGAGATAATACCTCTTTCACAAAAGGATTATTGATGGGACCGACACATATGGGGTGTCCATGGGCTGGACACCACGGCCAGTTAATACATACAGGCTTCTCCCTTCTCGTACTTGATGACTTCCAAACCTCTTTCTCTCATCCTCTCGAGTTTCAGTCCAAATCGTTAACCACTGCCTGTCTTTCCATCTGGATATTCCACCTTTGCCTGAAACTCCATGAATGACCTTTTCTTCTGGAAGGAGATGGAGCAAAGCACATTTTACCTTAAAATGGAGAGCTGGCACCAGAAGGCCTCTGGGGAAGGCAGGGCTCTTTTCTGGAATGTACCTTGTTAAGCTATTTAGATCAGAGAGATACACCAAGCACATGGGTACTTTCGTTGCTTCTTGATGGAAGGCAAACTGCTTTGTAATTTGTTTTTCTTCTCGGAGGGAGGGGTGAAAAGTCAAAAAAAGGGGAGTTAGGGGAAAGAGACATTAAGACAGAGGAAGGCTGGGGCAGCTGAGCTCAGGAGCCAGCTGAGCTCCGCAGAAGTCCCAGTTAGGGGAAGGATGCCAACTATATCTTCGCTTGTATTTCTGCAACGTAAGCCCCAACTTCTTTAGTAGAATCTACACTGCAAATGCTTCCCTTGAATGGAATTTTTTGGAGAAAGTGAAGAAGGTACTGATGTCACATTTGCAGGGAGGCAAAGACAGCAAGCTGGCACTCAGGGCCCAACATGGTCAGCACGTGAATCTCTTGGGAGCCCCCAGAGATCTTGGTGCGGGGGCACTCGACGTCTGCACGCCGTATCTGGGGGAGCAGGTGGGCTTCTGTCTAATTCGCCCAGATCTTGAGGAACAGTAAAGCCCCAGCTGACATTTGGGACTCACGTTAAAAGCAGTGTCTGCTCCGCATTCCCAATTTCTGTCGAGGGTGCCTCACTCCTCTGCTCCCCTAGGCTGAAAATGTCATCGTCATCAAAGCTCTGAAAACCCTGAACGGGGACTTTGTGGCAGGGGTGTCTGACCTCTTGGGCGTGTCTGGGCCACACTGGAAGAAGAAGAGTCTTGGGCCACACATTAAATACATTGCGACACATAATCACACACAAAAAATCTCATCATGTTTTTAGTAGATTTACGGTTTTGTGTTGGGCCGCATTCATAGCCATCCTGGGCTGCATGTGGCCCGTGGGCTGCAGGTTGGACACCCCCGGAAAGCGTCCTCGTCAAGACCTCCCGCCTTTCCAAGCTCATTACAGTGGGCTCCCCCGCTACAGCTCCCTAGCAAATCTCTGTGCCCCCAGGATCTCCCCCTCCAACCTACATCTCTACGAGATAAACCTTCCTTAGGACACCACAGGGTCCCTCTCAATCTTGGCTGCTACCTACCTTCTAAACCTATTTCTCACTAGCTTTCTAGAACTCTCTGCCTCAACCGACTAACCTGTTCGTTATTCTCTCAATCCACCAAGAACACTGGCAACCCTCAGGCCACTACTAATGCGATGCTCCACACTGGACCATGTGAGAGTTCCGTTCTGCCTTCAAAGTCAACTGCCCCCAAGCACCCCACCCTTAGCAATCAAACTCCTCTCTCTTTTATTCAACAGACATAAGCCCCGCTGTTCTGTCCTTTTAAACAGCTGTTTTGAGGTCTAACACACACAGCATAAAACCCATCCCGTGTACAATTCAATGCCTTTGCTAACTCTCACCCTGAAATGTTCCCTCCCGCCCATCTGCAGCCACAGACGGACACTGTCCCACTGTCTCTCTCTGTAAACTTGCCTCATCTGGCCATTTCCTACAGACCGGCTCATACAAGATACAGTCTTGTACTTGGCTTCTGAGCGTGCTGGTTTGGAGGTTAACCCACGCTGTGTCGCATGTATCAGCAGGTCACCCGTTTACACTGCTGAACGGTGTGTCATTGGACGCGTACTCTTCCTGTTGTTAAAGCGTTCGCCAGCCAACGGCCGTCTGGGTTGCTTCCGGGCTGGCACGGCGGGAGCGACGCCCACTTCTCTGCGTTCTCGCCGACGCTCAGTACGGTCTTCTTTCTTTGAGCTGCCCTAGCGCTCGTGAAGTGCTGTCTCACTGCGGCTTTAGTGGCACCTGCCCAATAGCTGCTGATGGCCAGCATCTCTCTGTGTGCTTCTTAGCCACGCCGCATCTTCATCGCTGATGTGTCTAATCCGCTCTTTGTCCATTTTTAAGATGCGTTGTTTGTCTTACTATTGAGTTGTGAAAGTTCTGGATATTCTGGATACAAATCATTTACATGCTTCAGAAGTATTTTCTTTCAGAGGATGGCTTGTCTTTCACCTTCTTAATGTTGTCTTGTGAAGCAGAAACATTTTTTATCAGATTTTTTTCTTTTTATGGATTATGCTTTTAAAGGTGTTGATTAATGAACTCTTTGCCCACTTTGAATCAAATAAATATTTTCTCTTATAGCTTCTTGTAATGGTTTTATAGTTTTAGCTTTTGTATTTAGGTCTACGGTCCATTTAAAAATCAGCTTTAGGTGTAGCTCAGTGGATTGAGTGTTGCTCAGTGGGCTGGGAACCACAGGGTCGCTGGTTCGATTCCCAGTCAGGGCACATGCCTGGGTTGCGGGCCCGGTACCCAGTGAGGGCCACGTGAGAGGCAACCATACATTGCTGTTTCTCTCCCTTTCTTCCTCCCTTCCCCTCTCTCTAAAAATAAATTAAAAAGAAAAATCTTTTAAAAAAATCAGCTTTACTGAGACATAATTCATATATCATACTATCACCTAGTTAAAGGGTGCTATCCAATGGTTTTTTTGTATATTCTCAGAGTTATGCAACTATTCACCACTATCTAATTTTAGAACATTTTCATTACTCTAAAAGGAAACCCAAGAGCAGTCACTCTGCACCTCCCCTCCCCCAGCCACTGGTGGTCAGTAATCCTCTTTCTGTCTCTATGGATTTGCTTCTTCTGGGCATTTCATATAAAGGGGATTATGTAACACACGAGGTCAGTCTAGAAACTATCCAGTCGCACAATATGAAAAATACAGACACTTACTGAAGATACAAGAAACATTGTACAAAGGAAAATGGCACCTCAGTCCCCTTCAAAGTAGGCACCTTGGGACCTCACACAGTTCTCCCAGTCGCCATCAGCTGTCCTGTCGTATTTTCCTGAATCTCAGCAAAGGCCTGAAATCTCTTCCCTTTCAAAGGTGATTTTAGTTTTGGGAAAAGCCAGAAGTCACAGGGTGCCAAATCTGGGCTGTTGGGGGGGGGCGGGGGGGGCGGGGTAGGCAGGGCTGAGGCACCTGGGTGATTTGATGTTTCACAAAAAAACTCTGCACGAGATGCGATGTGATGCATGAGCGGGCGCGTTGTTGTCATGAAGCTGCCAATCACCAGTTGCCCAGAGCTGTGGCCTTCTGAATCATCTAATTAGTTCCCGCAGAGGAATGTTCAAGCTTAACACAAAATCTGAGGCAGATTCATTGCTCTACTTGCTCACTCATTTTGAATGCGACAGCCAGACAGGACTTGCTCACTCAACGGCGTCTACTGCCCCCACTGACTAGTTCGAACTGTTCGAACATGCACAGTCCAGTCCCGTCCACTCTCCTTGGCTTCCAGGTCACATCACATCTGTTACATTGACAATGGCTGAACTTTTTCCAACATCTGGCCATCTCTGGCCATCTCTGACTTAGCATTAGTGTTTTCAAGGGTCATCCATGTGATAGCAAGTACCAACATTTCATTCCTTTTTACTGACAAATAATATTGCATTGTATGTGGATTTACATTTTATTTATCAGCTGTTTCATTCATCAGTTGATGGACTTTTGGGTTATTTACACCTTTTAACTATTACAAATTGCTGCTATGAATAAGCATTCATATACACGTTTTGCTTTTATTTTTGTATACATGTCTTGGTGTGAATGTTTTTTCTTTTTTTTAAAGATTTTATTTATTTATTTTTAGAGAGGGAGGGAAGGAGGGAGAAAGAGAGGGAGAGAAACAACAATGTATGGTTGTCTCTCATGCACCGCCTACTGGGGACCCGGCCTGCAATCCAGGCTTGTGCCCTGACTGGGAATCGAACCGGTGACCCTTTGGTTCGCAGCCCGGCACTCAATCCACTGAGCCACACCAGCCAGGGCTGGTAGTGGTACATTCTGTCTTCTTGTTTATCTCTGTATGTATGCATTTTGCCTCTGACTCCAGAAAATAAGCTCTGAGATTTTGGAAGGTGCATAATTTTTCAATAATAATTTTTAAACAGTGCTAAAGTTTGGTTTTTAAAAAATATTTCTGTAATACAAGCAGTCTTTCAGCAACTGAAAAATTCAAGGTTAGCATTTAGGTAGTAAAAATAATTAGTTAAAATGGAAGCCAATATGTTCAATTTCATGTGTCAACTTGGCTAGGCTATGGCGCTGCCCCGGGGGGGTAAACACCAGCCTAGTGCTGCTGGGGGTGGGTCGGTAATTATCCAGGGAATGAGCCCTCGACAGCGTGGGTGGGCTTCCTCCAATCAGTTCAGGCCTTAAGAGCAAAAACTGAGGTTCCCTGCAGAAGGGATTCTGCCTCAGGCTGTAACACAGAAATCCCACCTGAGTCTCCAGTCCCCCAGCGGTCCTGCAGACGTCAGACTCAAGATCGCAGCACTGGCCGAAGTCTGAGCTGCCGGCCTGCCCTACCAGTTCGAGACTTGCCAGCCCCCACAATCACAGGAGCCAATCAACGGTACATACACATTTTTGTCTTCTCTTTCCCTGGAGAATCCTGACTCACACGGCCACCAAACACCTGGTGGTGCTGATACTCCCTCTGGGCCCCACATTGTGAGTGACAAAGTTGATCTGAGGGCTCTGCCCTGCTGCTCGCCACAGGCATCGACCTCTCAGGGCACAGGACCAGAATCCATACGCCAGTGCACAGCGCGATGCGCATCAGGCGCCCAGCAACGGGCATTAACGCCGATAACAAGGAAGAGAAGAGAGACGCGCAGAACGAGCCAGCGCAACCGCCTCCACCCAGGGAAAGCAGAGGCCCTGAATCTTCAGACGAAACCAAGACGTGAAAGCAGTCAGCCCGCGCTCAATGAGGTGGTGCACAGGTGAGAAAAAACACCGAAATTTTCTAAGTAACAGGATTACCACCTTTGAAATCTTTAAAAAATAACAGTGGCATTTGAACTCTTGATCTCGATGACTTCGTCATTAAAGAGAGTGACATTTTGCTTTTTTCTGGTTAAATGCATTTACTACAAATTTCAGGGACCTACTTAATTTTAGTTGTATCAATCAGACTGTGGCGAAATCGAATAATTCTTTATTAGGTAGTAAGTTCCATATTTTTAGGTCCCTCGTTTTAAAACTAACCCTAAACTGATGCTCCTGAAAGCTAAGAGAAACGTTTATAACTACTTGACAGGCAAAGACTTACTACCCCTGTTTTCAGCTCTGCTCTTGCCGCCACACCAACCCGCTGACGAGCAAAGGTGTGTTCCAGTATAACAAAAATTAGGAGAATGGTGCTGTTACCTGCTACGGATTCTGATAACCATTCTGAATTTTTATAAAAGGTTTACCGCTTAACACTTGAGCAAAGTTAATTCCTCCTATTTTTCAAAGTGCTCAGATATGTAGTGGGAAATGAACTAGACTGATCAGACACTGCATTAAAATAAATTAAATGGTCTTTATAGCATGCTTACTGCTTCCTGGACAGAGAAAACAGGCCTAATAGTCAACTGTTAGCGATGCAACATCCCTTTCAAGAGATGGGCAGGCATTTAAAACCATCGTCTTGGCAAAGCACACCTCCGCTATAAACAAATGACCTGTGAAAAGAAGCAAAGATCTGAGAGAAGGATTTAACAGCATGTACAGCTTCTAACTCAAAAATGACAAAGACCAAACCAAATGCAGAATAGCGCTCTATAAATAGCATTCTATGCTAAAGCAGAAATACTATAGAGAAACAAACTCCCACCACATCTTCTCTTACTTAATGATTAGTATTCATAGATTTATTAACAAATCCAAAAACCACCTAAGAACACACGTGTAACATTAATTATTGCTGCATTGTTTGTAAGAGAGAAAGACTGGGAAAAAAACCCTCCCAAATATTCATCAACAGAAGACAATGTTTAAAAAAATAATGGCGTGTGCATACACAGGAGTATTACACTATTGTTTTTTTTTTTAATTTTATTTTTAAAGATTTTATTTTTATTTATTTTTAGAGAGAGGGGAAGGGAGAGAGAAAGAGAGGGAGAGAAACAGCAATGTATGGTTGCCTCTCACATGGCCCTCATGGGGAGGTGGCCTGCAACCCAGGCATGTGCCCTGACTGGGAATCGAACCGGGACCGCTAGGTTCCCAGCCCGCACTCAATCCACTGTGCTATACCAGCCAGGGCTTACACTATTGTTGAAAAAGAACCAAAAAAGCCCTGGCTGGTGTGGCTCAGTAGATTGAGCACTGGCTGTGAACCGAAGGGTACGCGGTTCGATTCCCAGTCAGGGCACATGTCTGGGTTGTGGTCCGCGTCCTCAGTGAGGGGCGCATGAGAGGCAACCACACAGTGATGTTTCCCTCTCTTTCTCCCTCCCTTCCCCTCTCTAAAAATAAATAAAAATTGTAAAAAAGACTCATTAAAAAAATAAAAAGAACCTGCCCTGGCTGGTGTAGCGCAGTGGATTGAGCGCGGACTGGGAACCAAGTGGCCCCGGTTCGATTCCCAGTCAGGGCACATGCCTCGGTTGTGGGCCAGGTCCCAGTGAGGGCCATGTGAGAGGCAACCATACATTGCTGTTTCTCTCCCTCTCTTTCTCCCTCCCTTCCCCTCTCTCTAAAAATAAATTTAAAAAAATAAATAAATAAATAAAAAATAAAAAGAACCAAAAAACTCTTCAATATGGAGATAATATAAAAATATCTCTCAAAGTGGAAAACATAAGGTGTAGAACAGTCTAACAGCACTCTGTGCTTATGTGCCCACAAGAAATTCTGGAAGAAACCGAAAGCAGTTACACAGGGTGGGGGAGGGCGTGGGGGTGAGGAGAGCTGGGCGGAGGGACAGCCACTGTGAGGGCAAGACTTTCACAGGATGCCTCTTCACTCCTTCAGAGTGAACCATGTGACTACATTAGAGATTAACAAAAGTTATTCTAAATGATTTAGGCTATTGTATTTTCACCTATCTCTATAAACAAACCTACAAACCCAAGTTCTGGCATGAAATCGGCTGTTTTCAATAATTGTTCAATGTTTCCAGGTCAACGTACATACAAGACTAAGGGTTTCCTTTAAAAATACAAAAAAAGGGAAAGCCACTTGTGCGGGGCACAGTGACCATCATCACGGGGGCAGAGGACAGCGCTGGTTTCTGGAACGGTTAAAGGCGGGCCGCAGAGACTGCCCCGGCGGCGGCTGGACAGCGCGGGCGCCGCTGCTGGGGCGCCCCGTGCCAGGCCTCACAGTAAGGAGGCCTCAAGCGCAAGCCAGCCTGGCTCCACAGCAGGGCCAGGGCACGGGGTTTTGTTTCAGTTCTGACACAGAAGAGCCTCCGTTCCACAATCGTCAAGGACAAGCTCAAAATCTACTTCCTCGTGGAAGGCAGAGGCGAATGTGCAGTAAGAAGGGCACTACTTCCTAGGTCACCCCGGGCAAGCCAGCAGGTTCCTCCGGGCCTCCATTTGCTCAAAGGTTCCTTTCAGTCTAAAATACTGTCGTCCCATAAAGAGCCAGGTCCCCGCCAAGGTCAGAGGAGGAGGGAGAGACGACGCTCGCCCCGTGAATATTCCTATGTGCAAGTTCACACCAATTTCCAAGTTCACAAAGGCTTGCTGGCTGGGACGTGGATGTTCCAATCCCTGTTTTCTGTGTTTTACCTTCAGTATAAACGATTTGGTCCACTTGATGCAAAGATGTCTCTCACACAAAATTTCTGATTAAAATGAACGACAGCCCTGGCCGGTGTGGCTCAGCGGGTTAGAGCAGCAGCCTGTCAACTGAAAGGTCAGGGCACAGGCCTGGGTTGCGGGTTCGATCCCCAGTCACGGCACCTGACCAATTAATGTTTCTCTCCCTCTCTGTCCCCCTCCCTTCCCCCCTCTCTAAGACCAATATGCATGTCCTTGGGTGAGGATTTTTTAAAAAGGGGGGGAAATGAGTAACAATCAGGTAAAACTTTAAAAAATTGGTAGCGTGGAGAGGATTATTTAAGACTGTAGGTACTGAGTGTGAGTGTGCAGGCCAAGAAAAGTTTCCGTTTGGCCCATTATCCTTTCATCATCATCCTCCAAGATTCATACTTGTATCAATACCCTTCGGGGGAACAGCCTTCCAGTGAATCACCTCCGCGAACCCCATGCGCGCAGGAGGCGCGGATGCACTGCAGCAGGCAAACTCTGCTGAAAACTCCAAGCTCAGCAAGACAGGCTCCGTAGCCTGATCAATAAAAGCTAAGTGATTTCAGAAAGGAAAAAAAAAAAACACTCACAAATACTTGTGCATATGTTCAAAAGCGAAATGCACACTTCCCTAGCACGGATTTCCTGCACTCGTCATGAGCCAGAGCTTGATTAAAGCTCGATGGACCCCCAGCTTTCTCTCAGACTGCTCTGCAGCGGCTCGCATTCACACTCCTGCCTGCAAGGATCCCTTCTCTGGCACCACAGCAGTGAAAGACTCCGCGCTGGCAGACACTCTGCAGGGGTGCAGGTTCACTGTCTGGCCCCTGCGTCCACCTGGCACAAGGAGGGCGCGCTGCTGGGAAGCCGGCTGGCCTCAATAGCATGTCTTTATTCTGCTGTCCAGTTCTGACACCTCTCTAGAATCACCAAAAGCCCCACCAGGTCCTAAACCAAAGAGAAGATGACAGTCATAGGTCGCCAGAAGGCTTGAGAAAAGCAATGAAAAACAAGGAGCAGACAGTTTGGTCATGCACCAGCAGCTCAGAGTCACCTGGCGCCCAAGCTGGTGAGCCTCTCTCTCCGTTGCTGTCCAAGCCCTGCTCCATCTCCCACGCCTATGCCACGGCCCAAGGCTGGAGACATTTCTCAATGACTCCGAAAACAAACCCGATACTAGTATCATTTTAAACACCTGCGCCGGCCCCCATTCCGGACCCTGGGCTTGCTGCTACGCCCGCAAAGGGACAGCCCAGCTGACTCCTACTTCCGTTCCCAAACATTTCGGTTAAACACTTCTTTTTCCTTCTGACAGCCCCTGGAAAAGCATCAGCAGTGTAAAAGCATTTTCTGCCTCCTTCCTCTGGCAGTCGATGGGAGCTGGCCCCTGAGAAACCGAATTCAAACCTGCGCCTGTCCCTCTCTCGGGCCTGATGCTTCAGCCAGGGCCCCCACCCAGCACAGGTGCGTGTTTCGGATGCCAGGCCCTCCTCTCCCGGCCCTCGCCTACTCACGGGAAAGGGGGCCCCGGTGGCAAAGAAGGGGACTTGGCGCTGCGGCCGGCAGACCCACCTGCGCCCAGGGCACCCCGCCCCTCGGGAGCCGCAGTCCCCCGGGCACAGGTCTGTGTCACAGGGCAGCCTGAGAGCAGGCCGCTCACGTCCCCCGGCCGCCCGCCGGCCACCGCGGAGAGCCCGCCAAGGCCCCTCGAACGCCCCTGCGCTCCACGAGCACGACCTTCCTCCCTCCAAGATCGCTCTGCGGCGACCTGGAGCGCTCGGTCCCTAGGACCCCGCACCCCCGCCCGGCAGCGTCGCCACCTCCTCCCCAGCCCGGGGGGCGCCCTCACCGGACTTCGGCGGGTAGCGGTACACCGAATTGGACGGGATGTCCACCTCCTCCACGCCCGCGTGCTGCCGGCTAGTCAGGGCGCCCATGGCCGCTGCGCCCGCGCCGCCCTGGGCGTCTCACCGCGGCCGCTCGCCCCGCGCCCGGAGCGGGGGTCCGCTGCCCGGGGCTGCGGGCTCGGCCTCGGCCTCGGCGTCGGCGCTGCGGCCCTGGCGGCGGGGAGCCCCCGGCGCGCCGCGCACCATCCTCCGCCGGGCCCCGCCGCGGCGCCTCTGCGACGGGGGCTGCGGGTGGGCCGGGGGCGCCGCCGCCTCAGGCCGCGTGATGTCAGCGGCGACTCCGCGCGGGGACCGCGGCGGCCACGGCCAATGGTGCGGCGGGGCGGGAGCGGCCGCGCGGCGCCAGCCAATGGGCGACGGGATGCGGCGGAGCGGCGGCCGGGCTCGCGGCCGGGGCGGGGGCCGAGGGCGCGTGGCCCGGCGCAGCCAGCTCCTCCCGGCTCCGAGGACCGCGCGGCGCGCGAGGCCCGGCCGGGTTCGCTCCCCATTGTCCCCCAAACGCGAGGCGGCCCGGGGCTTCCCGGCCCGGAGGCAGCCCCCTGCAGCCCAGCTCGGCATCTACAAAGCCGATGGCCCGAACCCCGCAGAGGGGCGCCCCCACAGGGTTACGAGGCTTTGGCGTCCCTCACCCCACAGTGGGCGCCTCGGCCCCAAAGTGCTCTGCCGATCCCGCCTCCCAGGGGTCGGGGAGATGTGTCCGGGCTGGTGACCCGCCGTCCCTCTCGGGTAGCATCTTTCAAACGGCTGTTCTCCACAGAGGCTATGTGTCAGGTCCCTGGGCCAGCTCCTGCAGCCCTGAGCTTAGGAGAGCATCAGCCAAGATCAGCCAACCAACAGAGATCCAGACAGCCAACCTCCGGTGGCACCTTTTGGAAACTTTGGAAAGGCCTGATTTCAAGAGAGCCAACTCAGGGCAACGCAGGCAGAACCGAGAGGGGGGTGGGGGAGGGGGCTCTTTTTGATAAAACCCACACCAAACAGCGGGGAGTTGGAGAGACAGAAGACGTCATCCCAAAGCTTAATTACAGACACCTGTGTTTTAAACCTTTTATCTGTGGGTCTGGTGTTTTTCGTTGTTTTGTTGTTGTTGTTTTCCTGGGAGGGTGGACTGATCAGCAAAAATTTCAGCTGCTGGAACATGACTTCACAACTCTTCGACAAGATTTAATGTACAGTCTGGAGTGCCTGGTCTCCTTGATGGGGTTTGGAGCGCCATGTTATAGTCTCACCTTTTCCTGGCGACGTTTTGCCTTTTCCATCGCCCTCTTTCAGCGGGAGCCAACGGACTGGCCCCGTGGTTTTTCCCAAGGCCCCAGGATCGCAGGAACTCCTCTCTGGTCGTTTACAGGGACTGACGCTGAGCAGGCTGAGCAGCAGGGCGATCCCCGGCTCCGACAGGCTGAGGGCAACCTCTCCCAAGCCTCAGCGCCCCCCCTGGCAGAGTTCAGAGGCCTCTCTCCTGCCCTGGCCCTACCCACTAGAAAGCTTTCAGACATCCCTTTGGGTGGGAACTGGTGTCCACCTTGATACTCCTTTCACCACCCACAGGCCCTGCCTGTAATCACTAGGTACAGGTGAACTACAAGTCCTGAGGAGCCTCGAACTGCCTCAAAATAGGCCTGCTGCACGTCACACAGTAAACTGCTGCCTCATAACCTTGGGCTCCGTTCAGAAGCCTTTGTTCTTCCTGCTGTCAGTGACTTGTAAAGGGGGCACCATCTCCTTTAGGGGTTTATCCCCGCCGGAAGGTTCCTTCTTCCCAGCTGGGGCCAGGCAGGGATGGGGCTCCATCGGGCCGCTCAGCCTTGCTGCTCCCAAGGACCCGTTCTGGCCCAGCTCTGTGGGCTCTCAGCCCCGCAACCTACAACTAGGCTGCTCTTCCCACTAGTGAGTCAGGAACCAATGGTTGGAACAGTCAAGAAAAATGAAGCGTAGCTTGATAACATTAGTGGACGCTTATCAAGCACTTTGAGTGAAAAGGAAAAAGCCTCCTTTTTAAAGCTGTGCACACGCTGAAGCTCGCATCCCTCACCGTAACGCTATGAAGCCCATGCTAGTAACACCTGCATCTTATAGTTGAAGAAAGTGAGGCAGAGAAAAAGCCCTGGTTTGTTTGTTTGTTTGTTTTTTAAAGATTTTATTTATTTTATTTTTAGAGAGAGGGGAAGGGAGGGAGAGAAATATCAATGTGTGGTTGCCTCTCACATGGCCCTCACTGGGGACCTGGCCTGCAGCCCAGGCATGTGCCCCGACTGGGAATCGAACTGGTGACCCTTTGGTCTGTGGCCCATGCTCAATCCACTGAGCTACACCAGCCAGGGCAAGCCCTGGGTTTTGAGTTGGACAAATCAGCACCCTAACCACTGTGTAACTTTGGGCTCAGGTCTGAGTAGCAAGTATCAGTCTGCAAAGTAGCCCAGTGCTCAAGCAATAATTGAATCCAGGCTCAGTTAAAAGGAAGAAGGAGAAGAGGAAGAGGGAGAAAGAAGATGAGGAGGAAGAGGAGAAGGAGAAGAAGAAGCGATAGCCAGATGCCTAGTGTCCTGAGGCAGAAGAAAAAGGCATAAGGGATAGGCCAGAGAAAATTCTAGATCAAAGAGACTTTCTGTGAACTGAGTTAGAGTCCCACTTTCTACGAGGCAGTCACACAGTGCTACAGAGCGGAAGAGAGAACCACAGCAGTGTCCAGGGCAAAGGGCAGGCAGGCCTCCACGCCCTCCGAGCAGCCCCTCCAGGCGGCCAGTCCTGCATTCCTCTCTGCTTCTTCCTGGCCGCCACTTGACTCCCTTGCCAGAGATCTGGGCCAGGGAGAAGGCCTGTGGGACAAGATGGCACAGACAAGAGGAAAAAAACAAAATCCAAAACTGCCCGTCCTGGGGAGAACTATAAAAATGCCTTTAACTTGAATGAAGGGCCTGGGGAGGGTGGCACAGCATGCATAGGGAAACTGCATGCAAACGCCATGCATCCTTTGTGCAGACAGCCTCAGGGCACCCTAGGTGTTCCCCTGCTGTGGGTGCAGCCCTGGGAGCGTCCCCGGAGCACCCAGCGGTGAGGGTCTCAGGGGTTTCCTCTAAGCGTCGGAGGAGGAACACGGGGAGGCAAAAGCCACGTAGTTCACTGGGTCCAAGCCCTTCTCACCCTCGGGTCCAACGGACAGAGGAGAAGCATGTGGGGGAAGCGCAGAGATGGATAATTTCCAGGCCAGCTCATCCCTTTGGGCTTTTAATTTTGTTCATTTTGTCTGTCCTGGTTTCAGCTCACCTTTGTAACACATCCGCTCATTTCAAGGATTCGCATGGATTCCTTTAACGGGAAGGACGGAGCCTGCGGGCGAACAGCCGACAGCCCTGCCCTCTGTCTGTAGCTCAGCATTCTCAAGGCCACTGGGCGGGGGGCGCCCAGGGGCTGCAGGAGCGAAGCCTGGCCCTTCGAGGCCTTCGGCTTGGCCTGTCTGCCCCTGCGAAGGGAGAGGGAGGTTGGAGACCTGGCTGTTCTGAGTAAGCACAGGGCTTCTCCAAAAGACAGAGCCCAATCAGCAGCCCACGGCCTCTGATCCCTCTCTCAGTCCTTGGCCTTGGCTTCAGCGGATTAAAGCTAAGACTGTCCACAGAGAGCTCCTTCCCATCCGGCTCCAGATCAGTGGGCTAGAGGAGCCGATCCTAAATGCTTTGGGAGCCTGCACACGGTTCCTCTGGCAACCTAAGGTCCTGCTGAGGAAAACGACCTTGTCCTTTAGGAAATCAGCAATCAGCTTTCCGAGTTTGCTTCTGGACAGAATGCCTCACTGTTCATTTCCTCCTCAGCTGTGTGCCACTAAACAAAGGAACCTGTTCAAAGAGCTGCAAACTTCAGCCGTTTGTAGCTTCTTCATCTACTTTTCAAATGAAGACCCAAATGGAAGACAGTGTTTACACGGCCAGCATGGCCAGGCCCAGGATGAGGGAACAACCTTGACCTTGGCACTCATTTTCAGTGTCCCACGGGAGCCTCACATTAACCCTATGCAAGGACCAGTTTAAACACTTAGTCCATTTTCTTTGCCTTCGTTTGGCCCCGAGTCATTCCTAGCAAGCCGCAGACCCTGCAAGCTGCTTTCTCTGCCATCAGGTACTCCGCCCTGCTTCTGGTTTGGAGCTCAACCCCACACGCTGCCTGATGAAGCCGTGGTGAAAACGCACCACTTGCATTTCAGTAGGTACAGATCCGCTGCCTCTCTACCCCTCCCAGGCAGGCGAAAAGCCCAGCAGCTTTCTCCTGCTGCCCAGAGAAACCAGAATGGAGAGAGGCAGCGGGGTCGGGGGTGAGAATAGGGAGGGGGTGGGGGGGGCAGCCCTCACACTGCTTAAACAAATCAAAGGAAGAAAAGGAGAATGAATTCTCTTCCTTCTCCCAGGGCTCCTCGACAATGGGTGTTCTGACTGGAGCTTCAGATCTGGAAGAAACCTAAAGGTCATCGCGTCCAGCGCCCCTCCCTGGACAGACGCAGCAGCTGCAGCTCCGAGAGGGGAGTGAGGGGCCCGCAGTCCGGGCCCCAGGGAGCCCAAGCTGCAGGCCTGGGGCCTCCTCGCTGTGGGAAACCCGCCCTGCTGGTTCGGTTTCTTTTGTGTGTGTGTGGAGTAGGCTGTCCCTATGGCCCCTGTCAGAGCAGACAGCAAGTCGAGGACAGAGCTCAGAACCCTAACACGAGGGCAGTGCCCACAGGCAGGGATCGGTTCTTGCCTGGAAGTGCTGGTCAAGGGGCTCAAGCTGGCGCAGGCAAGCCACACAGCGTCTCCGAGCTGCAGGCTCCCTCCCCCTCCCCCACCCAACTCCTCTGAAACTGGAGCTGAGGTCAGACAGCCACTGACTCCGCCCAGTGCAGGCACCTAAGGGTGAGGAGGAAAAAGGAGTGTCAGCCACCAGGCATTAGACAGGTTCTCAACAAGTAGGTTAAGAGTGTCACACACACACACATAGTGTGTCCCTGCTACATCTGAGTCCGGGCTGAAGTCCACCACCCGCCAGCAATGCAATGACCTCATTTACAGCGACACATTTATTTCTGAGCTAATTGCTTGTCTAGTTAAGTGATAACCACTATCCTCATTAGGGAGGCTGACGGAGGAATGAACGGAAAGGCTCCTCACTGTTGTGGTTCCCACCATAAACTGGTGGATGCCTCAGATCTTTTTAATGCACCATGAGGTGTATGTTCATTATGTTGCTTAGTTGTATACTGTTATCTTTTATATTCCAAGATAAAACCTGTGGATGAGAAGAGGTCTGGCAGCTCCATTAGCTTCCTCTCTGGTTTTCCTGCCTCTCATCCATTCTAAAGACCACTCTTGCCCTGGCTGGTGTGGCTCAGTGGACTGAGTGCCGGCCTGCGAACCAAAGGGTGACTGGTGTGATTCCCAGTCAGGGCACATGCCTGGGTTGCGGGCCAGGTCCCCAGCTGGGGGCGTGCAAGAGGCAACAGATCGGTGTATCTCTCGAACGTCGATGTTTCTCTCCCTCTCTTTCTCCCTCCCTTCCCCTCTCTGTGAAAAGTAAACGAATAAAATCTTTATTAAAGACTGCTCTCAGGTTAACTTTCCTGACATGCAGCAGTCATCAGTTACTCCCTTGCCTGTTAGCTTACGTAAAACAGGCGCTCCATCGCTGGACCCTCTCCTCCCTCTGCGTCCCCAGAAGCCCGAATGCAACCATCAGTCTGTCACCGGTTTGCTCAGGAAAAACCTTCCCG
Organism: Micronycteris hirsuta; assembly: GCA_004026765.1. Classification (NCBI taxonomy): domain Eukaryota; kingdom Metazoa; phylum Chordata; class Mammalia; order Chiroptera; family Phyllostomidae; genus Micronycteris; species Micronycteris hirsuta. The sequence continues at coordinate 28,772 of PVJI01009893.1, read as the reverse complement.
CATGCACCCTGCCAACTCCTGCTTGTCCAGGTGAATCCCACTCAGCTGAAGTCCGACCTTTTCCACGAGGCCGCCTCTCAGAACTTTGGCTCTTCTTCTCAGAAGTCTTTTTTTTTTTTAAAGATTTTATTTATTTATTTTTAGAGAGAGGGGAAGGAGAAAGAGAGGGAGAGAAATAGCAATGTGTGGTTGCCTCTGACTGTGGCCCTCACTGGGGACCCAGCCTGCAACCCAGGCATGTGCTCTGACTGGGAATTGAACCGGGACCGCTTGGTTCTCAGCCCGCGCTCAATCCACTGAGCTACACCACCCAGGCCTCGGAAGTCTTACTGAAAGGTAATTTTCTGCATAACTCACTCGATACTTATATGTGGGTTATCCCCAGCCTCCAAAGGCAAGAGGCACACAGGTTCTGGAGCCAAACAGAACAGGGTTCAAAAACCAGCAGTTTCCTTGCTGCCTGTGCGTCTTGGGAAAAGTTCCTCAATCTCTCTAAGCCTTAGTTTTCTTACTTATAAATGGACGTGAGTGTAACAAAGACAGTTTGAACATTCAGTTTGACGAGGCCTATGAAGCCCTGATGTGACTCCTGGCACACAGCAGGTGTGCAATAAATGCCAACTTCTTTTTTTTTTTTTAAAGATTTTATTTATTTATTTTAGAGAGAGGGGAAGGGAGGGAGAAGAGAGGGAGAGAAACAGCAATGTATGGTTGCCTCTCACATGGCCCTCACTGGGGACCTGGCCTGCAACCCAGGCATGTGCCCTGACGGGGAATCGAACCAGGACCCTCTGGTTCCCAGCCCGCGCTCAATCCACTGAGCTACACCAGCCAGGGCCCAACTTCTTTTTTTAAGAGGAGGAGAGAGATGCCTTTCCATGTATTAGTATGTATTTGTTTTTATTTTATTTATTTATTTATTTATTTTTAGAGAGAGGGGAGGGGAAGGAGAAAGACAGGGAGAGAAACATCGATGTGCGAGAGATACACCTATCGGTTGCCTCTTGCACGCCCCCAGCTGGGGACCTGGCCTGCAACCCAGGCACGTGCCCTGACTGGGAATCGAATCGTTGACCCTCTGTTCACAGGCCGGCACTCAATCCACTGAGCCACACCAGCCAGGGCTAAATGCCAACGTTTTTAAATTAAAAAATAAAAAAAAAAAATTGTTGCGAAGTGGTTAGGTTCTAAAGATAAGTTTAAAAGTCAGAGTCCAGGACGTCAGAGCCAGGACGTGCCCTGGAGAGCCTGCCTGTGTCAGGCGGGCCAGACACCGAGGGGGCACCCTGCGGCTGGGGGCAGAGCCCAGGGGTGCGGACCTCCTGAGACACCATCACGTCACACCTGCTGGACCTCAAGATGCCAGGCACCCACGTCCACTGTCATGTGTGTGATAGCTGCTGAATGGCCAGAGAAAGAGCCAGCCTCCCCCTTCCTTCTCCCCAGAAGCGCAGCCCATGCCACTGCAATCGAAGGGAATGTCACCCCTGAGTGAACAGCCCCCTGGCCCCTGTGGTCTAGATCCTTCTGGGGAGGGGGGGAATGTGAGTCACCATTAACTTTTCACTTATTTGAGAGTTAGAAAGGGAACTCCTTGCGTTGGGGCCTTCTCCAGAGCTGATTACTCAGGAATTTTGCCAGCAAGTTGCTAAGCTGTCAGTACCTTGAAACCGGCCATGATGGGACTGTTCATACCACAGAAACCATCGAACGCTGTGAGTCAGGGCTTCCCCCAGCCCGGAGCCCGGGTCTGGGCCCCAGGGGGACAGGTGCATCCCTTACTGTAAGGGCTCACTAAATGAAGGCCTAGTTAAACGGTAGGGAGAAACATCACTTTTGAGCAGTGACCCTACCCGAGCACGTTTGAATGCATATCTCACTTAACCTGCAAAGCCACTCTGAGAGATCAGCACGACCATTGTTCCCATTTCCCTGATGGAAAACTGGAAGCTCACTCCCTAGGTGCAGGGAGCAGAGATTGCCTGAAGTTCATCTGGGTTCAAAGTCTCAGGTCTTACCTGGATTGCCTGGCATACAAGCCTCGGGGAAAACCCATCCCAGACCTGCTGGTCACCAAGGGCAGGGGGCGTGGGGCAGGGTCAGCAGCTGTGGTTCTGTCTGCAGAGGCGCCAGAGGTAAAGCCCGAGCAGGGGGACTTCTCCCCACCCCCACCCTCATCTTGCCTCCCTCCAAATTTAATCTGCCTTCCTTATCCTCCCCACTTCCTCCTGCAGAATCTCCTTGCGTCAGCTAGGACCATTCTTCAACAAGCCCTGACCCTCCATCTCCTCGTCTCTGGAAACCGTCGTGGGCCTTACACTTCACCCTGAGAGCTCTGGCAGGTGAGGAACCTGCCTCCCCACGGACGCTTCGGTGAGCCTCGTGCTTCGTAACCGCCTTCAGGCCTGGACAGACGCCCTGCCTCCCTGCATAACCAGCCCTAGTGACTGGGCTCTGTCCACAGTCGGGCCGTGGGCCACCCAGGCCCAGATGCTCCCGGAGGGCAGGGCACGGGATGGGCTCTGACCCGCAAGGCCCGGGACCGCGGGCGCGGGTACGGGCGTTACTGTGGGTGGTTTCCCGGCGCTGCCCGGTACACCCGGTGCGCCCGTTCTCAGCAAACACTTCCTTCCTCTTTCTGAGGAACGTGGCCCTGCGTTTATTACTGGGACCAGAGCACATCGGTCCAAAGAACGATGAAACCTCAAGCAGCATCTCATCAGAAATGTCAGACCTCGTCAACGTTTCTCTTTCTGAGCCCTCGTGGATTTCAGTGCCTTCTAGGACTCAGATCTGGAGAAAATCGAGGGAAACTAGGCTCCTCCGACGCGCCCCTTGGAAGAGCAGCGGGGCGCCGTTTAGTCGCTGCTGACGTCCGCGCGTACCCGGGCCTGCCGCGGGTCGGTCCCGCTGGCCCTGCAAGTTAGGGACGGCCACACGGTTCTTCCAGACAAGGAACTGCGGAAGGAGTGTTTAACTTCCCGGGTAAAGCAGTTAACTGCATGCTGGCTTGTTCCCGACGGTGCAAAGGGCCAGAGAGGAAACCTTCCAGGCTGTGTGCTCCATGGGCAGCTACCCACTCTGCTCTAGCACCGGAGCTTTCATAGATGGTGCATCAACAAACAAGCCTAGCTATGTCCCCATAAAACTTGATTTACAAAAGTTGGCCGCAGCCTGAGGGCTGTATTTTGCCAACTCAGGTCTGCAAGACCAGGGGAGCTCCTACGTACAGTCTGAATCATTCAGTCCCTGCCCAGAGGGCGGTTCTTCTTGCGAGTCACCAGATTGCAGCGAAATTTGTAAGGGGGAGAAGTAAGACTTTAGGATTGCCTGTCGCCTCAACATAGCTTAGCCTAACCTGGTTAATGCGAGGGATCTCTGTGCCATCTTGAGAAAGCACGGGCCGCCGTTGCTGCCGTTGTAGCTGATGAAAGCGATGGTGCTAACCGCTCTCCTCCCGCTGCCCGGAGCAGGCCCACTCTGACCCTGGGTTAACTGAGGCAAGCATCCCCCACGCCCGCTGTCCCCGGACACATGCCCTAAACGCACCTTGCCATAAACCTGCTTTTAAGGTAACTCTGTGCTTCGGTGTCCATTTTTCTTTCTTCCGAAAGTTCCCTTCCTCCTCCTGTCTACCTACCCCGTTCCTCCCCAGCATCAGTGCCCCCCGAGCAGGCTTCTGGGACGAACCCCTCGCGACCCAGGACTGCTAACTGGACCGGAGCCGCTGTCTGCGGTCCTGGGAAAGAGGCGAGCCAGCCCTTGCTGCAGGGATCCGTATTGGCACGGGGGCCTTACTCAATGGAATCGATCTATCACACCCATGTGGCCTTGTTTGGAGAGACGGACATATAGGATTATATGACAAAGAAAACCGAGGAATGATTAATGCCAATTTACAATCATGAGTTTTTCTGGGGAGGAAAGAATACGTATTTGGGGAGGGTCATGTGAGGGATTTCAAAGGCACTGGTTTTGCACTTCTTAAGTTCTAGGCTGGGTACCTGGGTGATTCTTCATTAGTCCTCACACAGTGCGTAGATTATGCATAAGCCCTTGGTGTCGGATTTTCCCCGAAGGGAAAAAGGGTGGTCAGGCAGGAAGGCTGCCTCAGACCTGGAAGTTAGCAGCTGCCCAGCAACCAGCCTCCTGCATTTTGGACGCAAGGTGGGGCTAGAGAAACCCAGCTCCCTGCGGATCGATCCCTGCCCCCGCTTCCCCCCTGCCCCCCAGAGAAAGTGGCCGGGAACCTGAGTCCCAGCCCAGAGTGGAGAGTCAAGGACTGCTGAGAAGGAGGGCCCTCCTTCGAAAGCTGTCGCTCTGCCCTGCTTGCCTCTTCTTCCCCTTGGCGAAGACCCACCCTGTGGCGTCACCCCGAAATGATTGCCAGAGACTCACCTACCGTGAGATACACCTGGCACCTGGAGGCGAGGCCGTCTTATCGCCAGGCTGGTGGGGACAGGACAGAGTGTACAGCCCACCAATGCTGCCTTGGAAAATGCCATTAACTATGTTGGGAGTGGTATGGCCTTTGTCCCTCGTAAGATATATGACATTTGGTGAAAACGTAATCTTGTATCCGCCAGCATGGATACAAGGATATCCCCTGGAAACTGCCTTTGACCTTCCTGCTACTTCAAACAACACAGACAAGCTTCTCTATCTTTTCAGCATCACTGAGGGAGAGGGTACGGTGGACTCAGGAGGAAGGCAAGGCCAGAAAGCAGGTGGTGATGTTGAAGAGCTCCGGTTCTCGGAGCGACCGCAGTACGTAGGTTCAGACCCCAGCTCTGCCCTGAGCTAGCTGAGTGGCTCTGGGCAAAGCCGCTTCACCTCTCCCACCTGTTTCCCCGTCTGTCCATGCGCAGTCCCCACATCGTTGGGTTGTTGTATTCATGAAGGTAATAAAAAAAGAATTTAGCAGAGGTGGGTTCATCGCCCATTCTCAACAGACACATATCTCACATGTCGCGGAGGATGGCTGGAGTTTGCCTGGAGTGGAGAAGCACTCCACCTTAAGGAGAACAACTAGGGAAAAAGGGGGTGCTTCAGAAGTGGTAGGGCTGTCTAACCCACCTTCTAGTAGAAAGGGCATCAACCTGCAATGAAAAGTAGCAATCACAAAATGAAGCTGCACTGAACAAACACAGCTAGTGAGAGCCTTAGAAGTCGATGAGAGAGGGGAGCTGTCCCACCGGTCAGAACCCGAGCCGCCGTCTCCTGGGGCTGACCTTCAGGGAGTGCCACCCCACAGGCCTGCGCGCTGCCTCTCTTCATTCTGTCTTCCTACCTGGGCACTTGCATCCTTTCCCATCATCCTCTTGTTCTCTCAATATCTTTCTGCTTCTCCCAACCACATTGTCCCTTTGTCTTGGCATCTTAAAGCAACAGGAGGGAAACAAAAAATATGAATTCAAGGAAGGGGGGGAGGAAATGAGCTCCTGCATCAATCAAACCTGACCTAACCCATCCGATCCCATGGCTACTATAAATTAGGCAGGGGCTGTGTGACCTTGAGTAGGTTTCTCGCCCTCTCTGAGCCTCAGGTCAATTGGGAGTTCTAAGTCAGACATGCTGTGTGGAGGGCATACAAAGCTTCACCCGGAGCCCGCCCTCCACTTCCCCTCGGCTTTGTTGGATCCTTGTGGGTTAGTGGAGTAAGAGATAGAAAGGAGTAAAAAAGGAAGAGGACTTGAATGCCCTGCAGAGAGGAGGTTAGAATGATCAATTTTCCACCCTCCTCCATGATTGCTCAAGGCAGCTGGTGCCCCGGCGCCCAATGGAGGCTCACTCATTTCCAAGCCTCCCGGGTGGAAACCATCCCAAGGCCCTTGATAGCTCTTGTTTGCAAGGGGCCCCGTGCGAGCCCCACTGAGGCAACAAGTACAGCATGAAGGATGGTAGCACGGGGTAATGGTTAACCACAAGGTTCTGGATGCGGACTGGGCCAAAGCCTGACTCCACCACTTCTGGCTGTGACCTTGGGCCGGCTCCTCCCGCCCTGTGTGCCTGAACTGCACACATTGCTGAACTGCCCCACCTGCGGGCCGGCACTCTGGGCTGTTGTGAGGACTGAAGTGAGTTGATTGATATTGAACTGTGAGGTGCCTGGCTCACAGGAAGTACTTGGTAAGCGGCAGCTGTTTGTGAGGGTTCAGTTACTGTTGCTGGTCTCAGCCCTGGACCAGGGCCTTCCATCTGAAACGCCCTCGTCACCCCACCCGGAGGAAACCCCCGTGGAGACTGCTTCTCGCCGCAGCTGCTGCACCGTGGCTCCTTCTGCAGCCTGGACTTCGGATGCGAGGAGGATTTTGTTCCTTCGGAGGCCACCGCTGTGCTTTATTTGTTGTTAATGGACATGTTTTTATTGTGGCACATTGTCCTCGCGGATTAAAATAATAACACCTTTCGTTAATAATACCTTGCACTCAGGGAATGGCTTTCATCCCCACAGCTCAAAGCCCTCTGCAAACATGAGCTCACTCATTCTCCCTGTGCTCCAGGCGGGGCACGCCTACCTTAACCCGCCTGAGAAGGGGACTCACTCAGCCCTAGTGACCTATGTCCACAGAAGACAACTGGAACCCAAGTCTCTCCGGCGTGGGGTTCTCATCTTCCAGGCCTCCCCCGGGTGCTCAGAGCTGTGCCCTGCCAAAGGTAAACATTAAATAAACCTTCAGGATAGCCTGCCTCAGTTTCCAGGAGATAGTAGGTCTGGTGCTTTTGACATTTCAAGACCCCAGGCCTCCTTGAGAACTTCTTACTTAAGACCTAAGGGCTTGTGCCCTGGCTGATGTAGCTCAGTGGATTGAGCGCAGGCTGGGAACCAAAGGATCCTGGTTCGATTCCCAGTCAGGGCTTATGCCTGGGTTGTGGGCCAGGTCCCTGGTGAGGGCCACCTGAGAGGCAACCCCACATTGCTGTTTCTCTCCCTCTCTTTCTCCCTCCCTTCTCCTCTCTCTAAAAATAAATAAAATCTTAAAAAAAAGACCTAAGGGCTCCTGTGGCCCGAAATGCCTCTCTCTCGGCCCAGATAGATCCTACCATTCATGACCCTGGCATGTTTGACACCTGTATGCACTTGTGAAAACTGGAGTCCCACATTGACAGTACTTCCTTGTTCTAGGGCTCCCTGGTAATATTAGCTGCTGAGCTGCTCACCTTGCAATTACTGGAAGAGAAGAGCCGCGCAAGCTGTCCTTGACTGTCCAGCCGCACTCTGGGCTTCAGCCCATGCACATTCTGGGGTGGCCAATGTAATTACAGCAAGAGAACCAGGTCTCAGCCGGCAAAAAGCTGGCTCCTGTCCCTTCAAAACAAACAAACAAACGAACAAAGGACTAACTCAATGGGATGAACTCGTGATAGTGTCTGAGGCTGTTTTTCATCAGTCATAAACACTGGGTGTAATTTTTTCCCTATTTATATTCTATTTTTCATATGGTCAAGTTTTCTTCAATGGAGAGTTAAATCCACTTTAGGCAAACTCAAAATAGAACCATAGCTGGCTTTCTTCTTAGCTTCAGAATACGCTCTGGGATTGGTATTTCAGACCCAAAACTCAGTATGTTTTTCAGAAACAGATATTCTAACCGTGAATCCCTAGAATTATCACCTTCCTAACCTCTCTGCCCCTTCCTTTGTTGGCTTAAAGTCCTAATCTACAAGGTGGACACTATAAACAAGTTTTGTTTTCAAATTGCTGGGATCGAGAGCCAGTATCTGTGTAACACTCATTTTTTTTAGAGCCCTCCCCCACATACCTGTATAACACTCATTTTTTTTTAAAAAGATGGTACAAACTAAATATTTGGTTAAGTCATCAATTTAAGAAAAAAAATCTGGATTTAGGATATTAGTGACTGAGAAAGTCTTATTTTTTTCCCTTGCAGTTATATTTAGTGTACATTAACATTGGTTTACATTTTCAGAGCACAAAGTTTTGGTCTAAAGACATAAAAAACAAACAAACAAAAAAAAACCCCAAAACACTGCTTGTCCTTTGGGGTGGGTAGTGACTGGAAGGAGGCATGAAAGGGGTCCGTTATATTTCAATAAAAGGCTAAAAAAAAAGTAGAACTGCTTGAATGATTTTAAAAAATAAACAATCTTGGGACTTGAGCAGCTACAAAGGCTCTATCTGCTTTCTATTTTGATCATTCTGTTTCTCGAGATGACCACATCTTTCAGAGGAAATGAGTCAAAGCCACTCTGTCTTGCTTTTCCAGCTGAGCATGTTCAGTTTCAATGAAGTAATGAATGAACTTGACCGCACCACCCCCAAGCCTACAACACCAAACACAGGGGCCTTGGCCAATCAGCAGGCACTCAAGGTTTTCAAGTTGAGTTCAAACAGGTCCATGGGAAACCAATCAGCGTGCGCGGCTCCGCCCCAAACGCCCGGCCGTGGCCAACCACGAGCCCGGAAGAGCCAAAACACAGCGGCTGGCCAATGCCGGGGCGCCCCACGGCGCCGACCTCCGCCAATGGGCGAGGCCGGGCAAAAAGAGAAACAGTGCGGGTCTTCAGGCCGCAGGATTCGAACCGAACGTCCGCTCGCAGCCGGGAGCTGGTCGAGCGGCGCAGGCCAATCAGCTGCGGCGGCTCGCGGCCCCCGAACGTTGGGACACAGCCCCGCCCCGCACTGTTGTTTGTGTGTCGGCGGCCGCGGGAGCCGGACTACAACACTCGCCGGGCGGGCTGCGGGGCGGCGAGGGTCCGGAGGCCGCGGGCGGCGGCGAGCGCGAGCCGAGGGCGGCCGGCCTCCCGCGGCCGCCGAGCTGGATTGCGCGCCGGCCGGAGCCATGTCGGTTAACACGGATGAGCTGCGGCACCAGGTCATGATCAACCAGTTCGTGCTGGCCGCGGGCTGTGCGGCCGACCAGGCGAAGCAGCTGCTGCAGGCGGCCCACTGGCAGTTCGAGGTGCGAGCGGGCCGGAGCGAGCGCGGCGGCCGGTCGCGGTTCCCAGGGCGGGGGCGCGGACCGGGACGCCCAGCCGCGCGCGACTGGGGGAGGCTCTATTTATATCGCCCGTAAGGCGATCCGCGGCCGCGAGTTGGGGCGCGGGGTTTTGGGGCGGCGCGGAGGGCCCTACCGCCCGGTACCCCTGCGCGCGGCCCGGGGATGCCAGAGAGGTCGGGTCCCGCGGCCTGAGCGCGGCGCCCCGGACCTTGCGGAGGCCGGGCGGCCGACCCTTGGGCTTCCTGCTCAGTGCCGGTTAACCGACTCTCCGCCGTTGTGTTTGTCCGCAGACCGCCCTGAGCACGTTTTTCCAAGAAACCAACATTCCCAACAGCCACCACCACCACCAGATGGTAAGTGCGGCCGGCACCGGCGGGAGGGCGGGCCTCGCCCCGGGCCGCAGCCCCCGGGTGCCGGGGCCGGGGGCCGCTGTCAGCCGCCGGCGGTGACAGCCATGTTGCCGGGGAGCGCCGCGCCGCGATGTAAACAAAGAGCCAAAATGTCTTCCAGGAAAGAGCGGCTCCCTGCCGGCTGGCTCGCCCAACTTTGTGGTCCGGCCTCCTGAGCTGCTGAGTCTCGACCTAAAGCCATGTGCCCGGGGCTCTCCCTGGGGCGAGGGGTAGGAGGGAGGCGAGGGTGTCAGGGAGTGGGGAGGGGGCTCGAATGAGAAGTAGACGTTAGGGGTCCCCAGTGAAGGAAGGGCCCTGAGGGGCTGAGAGCTGGGGCGTCTGTTTACCGGGAGGCCCCTCTAGCTGTCGGACTGGCAGCCGCCCATCCAAACAACTCCGCTCTACGGGGAACAGGAAAGGGATAAATCCACCCCGGCTGGGAGCTGGGCTCAACCCAGAGAGGTATGTTCTCTTTCCTGTTTATGGAAAAGGACATACCCTGCGCATGGAGGACATACAGATTTTGACAAGAAAATGCCAAGCATTTGCTTTTAATCTCAGTATGTGATCATACATAAGTGCAGGAAACAGAAGTGGTTCGGGCCTGGATTTGCTTTCCTTCGTTTCCCAGCTGGCCCCCAGGCCTGAGCCTTTGCCCTCTGGGCTGTGGGGTGCCCTGCTTCCACCCGCCCAGGCCGTCCCTTCTGCTGTGGAGGCCAGATCGCTTGTCCTCCCCACCCCCCTAGTTACCTATTAGCTCTGCATGGGGAGAAGGGACTGTCCCAGGCCCGGGAGTTGTAACTCATTATTCCCAGGAGATCTTTTGTGGCGTCTTGGGTGCACTTTTGGCATTTTTGACTCTGGTGTCTTTGCCCATGGCTCCCTTTTCAGAGCTGCTGCCTTGCCTAGAGCAGCTGCAAATGGTTCCTCTGCTGTGTCTAGTCCTTGGCACCCTGTTTCCATCTGGTTGCAAAAGACAAATAGAGCAGGGTCTGTCTTGACCTTTTAACCAGCTTTGTCTTGGAATGGCTCGTACTGTATACAAATCGAAAAACAAAACCTCATTGGAATGTGGTGGAGAATCCTGCAGGTTGTGGGGCTGTGGCTGCTGGGGCTGGGCTCCTCCTGACCCCAGGGGCCTGTTGGAAGGAGACCTGGCCCGCGCCAAGCCCACGGGAGCCCCAGCTCCCACCTCGCGCTGGGAGCGCCTGGCCTCCATCTCCTCTCAGAAGGGCCTTGGTTTCCTTTTCAGTGGCCAGGATGAAGAGCCACTACCTGTATATCATTCGTTATTTACGTATTTTTTTAACAAAAGGACGGTAGAAATAATTACTTGGTTAGGTCAACCAATTTAAGGGAAAAAATTTGGGAGCTTAGGATATTAGTGACTAAGAAAGTCTTGTTTTTTTCCTTTGCAGTTATATTTAGTGTATGTTAACATAAGTGCACATTTTCAGAGTGCAAAGTTTTGGTCTAAAAACATTAAAAAAATAAACGATCTGCTTGGCCTTGGGGGTGGCTAGTGACTGGCAGGCTTGGGCCAGAACTGGGGCTGGTGGTCCCCGGAGGTCCTGCAGCTCCTTCTCTGCAAACCCCAAGGCACCGAAATCCTTCTGAAGCTCCCTTCCCTCGAGGCAGGCGTGGGGTGTGACAGACCTCACAGTCATTGCCGTCAGCGTGCGGGGCCTCAAGCACCCTGCCTGCTAGGGGTCAGTCACTTTTTTACAGACAGTAAATCAAAGGAGACCGTTAAACAGAAACAACAGAGACCAGTAATGGCCTCCGAGCAATATCAGAAGTGACTCAGGGCACGAGGAATTGATAAACGGTTGTCCGGGAGGTGACTGTTCCTTCGCATGGCTGGAGGCACCTCCTCGGATAAGGGGTGCCTGGAGGCCGGGAAGGGGGAACGGCCCACGGACTGGAAGCTGCAGGGCACTGCATAGGTGCAGCGGCACGGGGTGCTGGGGAGCCGGAAGGCTCCATCCTGAGTCGTTAGAAGCCCAGACTGGATTGGTCTCCAGGGCATCTGGTCTGAGAAGGAGCCTGCCCGAGCTTACTCAGGCAGGCGGGCACTGGGCCGCCTTTCCGGATTCAGTCTGCAGGCTGGCTGGCTCGCTGGGTGAACTGGGGAAGTTGGTCACGATGCTGTGATGCAGTTGGCTTCTACTCCCCCCACCCCACCCCCATTCATTGTTTCCTGCTGCCGAGAAGTCAGCCCTGGAGGGGGGGTGGGGCGGGGAATATTGTAGGGAGGGAAGCGGGCTGGGTGAGGCCAGGCCTACAGGGAGCCTGTGGCTGTCCCTGAGGAGGAGGACAGTGATCAGGGCTTCCTAGCTGCTGATGCAGCTGGCCCAGCTACCAGCGAGGCGTGCTCTCCCTTCCCCCTTCTGGCTGGGAAAGCTCCCCTCTGACAGGTGAAGAGTCCTAGAATCTTGTTCCCACACGGGCCCTGGGGGAGGGGCCGGTGTTGCTAAAATTAGGAGAAATTCAAACACGGACTTCCTGGGAAAGGGAGGGGCTTCAGTGAGGTTTGTGCCGGCCTTCTGTGCTGTCTCTTCCCCAGGCCCTCAGTGAGGCGCCCCAGGTGAGGTGTGAGTGGGTGGCCCCTCTACCCCAGCCCTGATACTGTGGGGTTGGGGGGTCTGCAGCCTCTGATGTTCACAGGGAACCAGTTGTAGCCCCTGCCCTTCCTGGCTGGGGTCCCCCAATCAGAAATGGCAGGGGATAGTGAGGAGTTTGGGGAGCCCCCTCCCAGAGTAGTAGCAGAAGACAGCGGGTGACAGGATATTTGTGGTTACCCCCAGGAAGTAGGCTGAGGGGGCCTGGACGGACAGACACTCCGCCAGCCTCTGGCGAAGAGGTAGGGCAGCTTAGGGACTTGGGCAGCTGAAATCCAGAGTTTGTCCTTGGGGAGCCTGGCATGCAGTTCCACTTGACTGTACAGTACGTAGGATGAAGCAGGCTGAGGAGAGATTAAGAACCTCTCAATTTGTACCGTTTGGGGTGTGTTTTGGTCCAGTGGCTTGAGCTTTGGGCCGCAGTTCCCTCACCTGCATCCAGGGAGAGTTACAGAAGTGACCTAGAGTAGTCTTGAGACATCAGATAGATGCACGCCGGCTGGTCAGTTAGCGTGGAATGAAGCCAATGCTGAGGGAGTGGCTTCTCCAAGGCTGGCCCAGGAGACAGACCCTGGGCCTGGCCACCCTCCCTGGACCGACAGCGTTGGAACATCTGGGGGCCGGTTACTGAGGGGCCAGCTGGTTTCTTCCCCGGGGCGAGGCCACGCGGTGGTGTCCAGGGCTGCTCCCCTGTCCGTGCTTCACCTGACACCGCAGCTTCTGGTTGGAGTTAACCACCTATTTCTGACAATCCTCAGGGTCCCAAAACACTCTTTGGTTTTGATAAAAATTGTTGGGTTCGTCTTTATATTTTGTTCTTACTGGCTCAGGGCCAGGGTGCTTTTGCCCCACTGGGGGCTACCGTGCACTGGCCAGTGGGAAGAAAGGAGGGGCCAGCCAGTCCCCTGGGTGAGCCCCCAGAGGCTCCCTGGGACCACGGGGTGAGGCTCGGGATCGGGGACCCGGGGGGACAGCCCTCCCGACACCTGTGTTCTCTCTGAGCAGATGTGCACCCCCAGCAACACGCCAGCCACGCCGCCCAACTTCCCTGATGCCCTGGCCATGTTCTCCAAGCTCCGCACCTCCGAGGGCCTGCAGAGTGGCGGCAGCGGCCCCATGACGGCCGCAGCCTGCTCCCCCCCTGCAAACTTCAGCCACTTCTGGGCCTCGTCCCCTCCCAGCCACCAGGCCTCGTGGATGCCACCCTCCTCTCCAACGGCCCACAGCTTCCACCACCTGCACCACCCACAGCCCACGTGGCCCCCTGGAGCACAGCAGGGGGGCACGCAGCAGAAGGCCATGGCTGCCGTGGACGGCCAGAGATGAGACTGGACGCCGCCACGCTGGGCAGTCCGGGGTCGTGGGGACAGAGGAGGACCGGGGTTGGGGGGCCGGGGCGGGCCGGGGTTTCCTGAAGATCGCACTGGAAGATTTTATAAAGGAATTTGTGGGGGTGGGGGGTAGTAGACTTCCTGAGCCACTTGGGTCCTTCAGGAGTTTCTCTTCAGGCAAGTTTTTTCTGTTTTTAATATATAACTGTAATATATAAATGTAACTAATGTATGTGAGTGGGCGGGCCAGCCTGGGGTCCTGGGGTCAGAGGGAAGGGTCAGAAGACCCTCCCCTGTGGTCAGCACCCCTCCCTCCGCCCCAGTCCCAGGGCAGGTGCTGCGGGGACAGTGCAGGCACGGGGTGTCTGCTAGCTGCCTCCTTTCAGAGGTCACACCTTCTGGAGTGGGGAGAAGAGGGCCACCAGCAAGCAGTGGCTACTGGAGGGGCCTCTGCCTTCACGGGACATCCCCACCCCCTGCCACGGCTGGGGGTGAAGAGCCTGCAAGGGGCGAAGGCTCCGGCTCTGCCCTCTCGGGGCTTGCCCGTCCCACTGTGTCCTGGCTCAGTGGAGCTTGCCTTTGGAGCTCGTTCCCAAATCAATCGTTTCACCAGGGTGATGTTTTAATTTTAAGACTTAAAAGAGACTTTTTTAACTTCCCTGGTTTGCGGTGCCTTTATTTGCTGTGGTAGGGAAAGCTTTCTCCTTGGGAAGAGGGGGAGCGGGGGCTCTGTACTGCTGCGGTTGGGGACAGGGACGGGGCGGCTGGCCGGGTGGCTGGTCTGGACGTCCCGACCAGGGGCTGACAGGATGGATCGGCCCAGTCGGGCGTGGGGAGTGGGAGGACCAGTCCTGACTTGGGTGCTGTGACCCTCTCTCCTCCTCAACCTCCTTTTGTTGCTCACAGGCTGGGCTTGGTCCTGCGGCCACTGTCTTGGGGAGCAGGCAGGGCTGCCCTTCCCACCTGGGGGCCCAATGGCAACCCCAGCCTTCTGCCAGGCACCTCAGGCCTCTCCTAGTCTCGGCTGTTCTGCAGTTGGCCTCCTTCCTCCAGGGTGGCCTGTCCCTGTGTGCGTGGTATGGCTGTGACCCAAAGGTCAACCAGTGCTGTCGGGGAGCCCCAGAGACAGGGCCCCCCCCCCCCGGCTCCAGGCATTGGGACCCAGGCAGGAGGCAGCTCCTGGCCCAGCGTGGCCCTCATCCGGGTCTCCCGCGCAGGTGGGTCAGCGGGGTGAGGAGGGGCCTGGGCGCAGGGCTGGCCCCGGGGTGGGGATTCTTCCCGGAGCCCCCGGCCCCACAGTGGGACTGGAGGCTCAGGCCTGAAGTGAAGCGACACTTGAGAAGGGCCCTGCCTAGCAAGCCAGCCACCCTGTGGGGCTGCCCCAAGTGCCCTGCATGTGATGTTGTCTTGAAGGCTGGGTCTGTCCTTTCAGTTTTGTTTCCTGGTTGGAAATCCCTAGGGCTCCTCCCACCCTCACCCCTGACCCTGCCTACCTGGGCTTTCCTAGCTGGAAGGGACAACCCCTGGGCTTGTGGGCAGCCACGGTGAGACTTGGTCTGGGTCTGTCCCTGTGGGGGCGCAGCCTGGTGAGGGCCAGTGGCGAGCCCAGGTGTGGCTTTGGTTGTCCTGGCCTTCCTGGGGACTGTGGCTCCTTGTCCTTCTGTGGGTGTGAGGGAGGGCTGGCCTGTCCCTGTGGCTGCTCCTCCCTGCCAAGCTGGTGAGTTTGGTTTCTAGGCCAGGGACTTGGACATCTCTCAGGGAGGGTGAGAGAAACAGGAGCCCAGGCGGGAGCAGAGACGGGCCAGCCCTGGCGCTGCCTCCAGCAAGGCAAGGGCACCCCAGGGTTCCAGCTGCCGCCTTCTGCCATCTGTCAGTCCTTAAAGAGGAATGGGGCTTGGCCCCCGGGGAAAGCAGGGGGATACCCCTCCGCAGGGAGCACCTGCCTGAGCCCACAGCACCCGAGCCAGCCCCACTCTCTTCTGCCCACATGGGGTGGGGCCTGGGGAGAAACCCTTTTCTGGGCTGTTTCCTTTCACACTTTCTTCTGTGGCTCTGTCATCCTACCCTCCCACCCTGAAGCAGGCCTCCTGCCCTAGACGTTGCTTTCCCATGGGGGGAGGAGACAGGCTGGGGGTGGGGGATCTCCATCTTTGAGGAGGAAGCCTGTGAGAACAGACCTAGGCATAAAACTGCTTCAGAGACTCAAGGCCTTGGGGTGGGGGCTTGTCCCTTACTGTCGCTGCCCCTGCCTGCACCGAGCCACACGCCTGGTCCTCTGTCCCCTCCACCCTACCAAGGCCTTGAGCACGGAGGGCTCGGCGGTCAGCCCTCTTGCGTGCTGGGGACCAGTGGGGAGAGGCACTGGGAGCTGTAGGGGCTGGAGCAGAGCAGGGCCACACACCAGTCTGCATTTTGCGAGGCTGGGCAGAGAGGGGACAAGGAAGTGGCCCAGCCCTCGCAGCCCCTGTGTCTGAGCCCTCCTGCCTCAGCAGCAGAGGACCTCAAACAGACCTCCCAGGTGGCTGGGGGCAGTGCTCCCCGACCGCCCCAGGCTCTGAGCCCAGGGCTGGGCACTGCCCTGAGCCAGCCGCAGCAGAGCAGTGGGTAGCTGCCACCCTCACCTCTGCCCTGAGGGTACAGCTGGCTCACAGAGCAGGCGTCCCAAGGGAGGAAAGTGGGGCCAGAGCCCAGGGGGCACCGGCAGCTATGGGAGCAGGCCCCCTCCGGCCGGCCCGAAGCCCTGGCACCCTGGGGGAATGGCTCCTGGTCGGTTTGGGGGCCTGCCGGCTCCCCCCAGCTCCCTGGCCCCAGGAGGTCCGACCCCTGTACCTGGGGGCCTCCCTTCACTCCACCTTCCTGCGCCGGGCCAGAGAAGCCTCGCTGCCCCCGAAGCTGCTTCCTCAACCTTTATTCAGAGCTCTGCGCGGTGAGCAGTGGAGGACCTCGGGCCCCGGGTGGGCTCCTCCAGCTCCTGCCCCGGAGACACGTCCACGTGCATCTCTGTGGGGCTGAGCGGCTGGGCGAGGCGGCCCTGCGAGGAGACTGGTCTGTCTGTCTGCTGACGAGGAGGAGCTGCAAGACAGGAGGCACAGGGATGGCTCGGCCTGCTCCTGCGGCCGAACCCCGGAGAAGCCCAGAGCGCCAGGCTGCTCAGGGGACCAAATGCTGGTGAGGGAGCCCGCCCGGGGCCGGGGCGTGCAGTCCTCACAGGTGCTTCTCAGCAAAGCTCCCAGGTGATCACTGAGGGGCAATAAACAAGCCCCACACTGCGGCCGAGAGCCTGCCCCTTGGCTGTGGTGCCTCTGTTAACACGGGGACTGTTCGGGCAACAAGCACAGGTAAGCGCAGGGATTCCCGAAGACGTTGCTAATGCCCTGGGCCAGACTGGCGTTCCGGGGAGGGAGGAGCATGGCACACTCCCTGTTCTATCCACCATGGACAGCCTGGCTTTGAACTCTAGCACCGCTGCTTCCTCCCCATGTGACCTTGGGTGGGTATGTTGACCGTGCTGGGCCCGGGCTTCCTCAGCTGTGAGTGAGGCTCGCGGTGGTCCCCCCTCCTCATGCCGGCGTGTGTGTGCGCCTGTGAAGCTCCTCACTGGGGCTGAGTCCTCGGGAAAGGCCAGGTGCCTGACCACCACTGTCACCAGCCCTTTCCACTTCCTGCGGGCTCCCCCTGATGCGGGAGGCCCCGACCCCACGAATCTCTGCAAAGCGTGTGGGTCTATACAGGAACCAGGGCAGCGCCTTTCCTCTGGGTCTCGCAGGGACCCGACTGCGAGCAGCACTTGTCGGTGCTGGAGAGCCGGAGACTTGCCCAGAGGTGCCTGGATGTGACCTGGCCTCCTGGCTCCAGGCCAGTGTCCCTTTCTGTCCCCCAGGTGTGGCTTCACCCTGGGAGGCCCTCAGCCCTCTAATTTTCAGGCAGGACTTAGCCCCTCAGGGGACAGCAGAGATTCTAGGGACCTTCCAGACTTGCGGGCGAGGAGGAGCCCCTCCGCAGGCAGGCCAGACGGCCAAGCCGCCACCACGGCGCCCGTGAGCGCACAGGAGCAGGGACAGACGGGCCGGGGCCAGAGTCACGGACTGCCACCTGCCGCTGCTTCCTCTTCTGTGAAACAGGGCACTCCCTAACAGCGTCCGTCCCACAGACCCGGCCGTGCGCAGCTCTCCACAGCAACGGGTCCCCCGGCTCCCGGGCCCTTCCTCTCCCCGGGGAAATAAAGGCATATGCCAGCCACGTGCAGCGAAGGGGGCTTGCAGAGCAAGGCTACGGTGCCTGGGGCCCCAGGAAGGACACCCCGCGCAGAGGGGCCCTACCTGCGGCGCTGCCAGCCAGCATCTCAGCACTCTGCGGCCGCGAGGGCAGCTGGCCGTTGTCGCCGAAGGACGGCTGCCGCAGCACATGGGGCCGGGACAGCTTGGGCCTGTGCCTGGTGATGCCCGAGCCTGACAGGAACACTGGGGAGAAGGGTCCACTCTGAGAGGCCGACTGAGAGCTCCGTGGGGCCCCGGGGGGCGGGGGCAGGGCCACAGGGCTGGCGCACAGCCCGAGAGGAGCCGGCCACGGGTCCTGGCCGGCCGCGGGGCAGAGACTGGACAGCCCCCAGCTGCCTGCCAACAGTGGCCTGGGGTGTCTGGAGGCAACATCTGGACTTGGGGAAGCAGAAGAGGAGGCGGCTGGTCCAGTGGCCCCAGGGAGTGCGAGGTGGCCTGGGCATGGGGCGGGTCCCTGGGGCCTGAGCAGGGAGCCTGAGGGGTGGTCGTGCCACCGGACACTCACTGTCCTTGCCCAGGATGTCGGGCAGTTTTGTGTCCATTCGTCCCTTGTAGATATGTCCATCTAGGCCCAAGATGTCCACCTCGTGCTGTGGATGTGGGCAGGCGCCCATTACCATGTGACACCCAAAGCTTCCCTCTGCTCCTGTCCCCACGCAGGCCTGGGGCACCGAGTGGGGTCCTTCCCCGACTCCCCCCCACCCAGGGCTCTAGGCGACACCAGGGAACAGGGACAGGGTGAAGGGAGGGGGCAGAGGGAGGCGCTCTTGCCCTCGGGGTCCACGGGGGCGGCCGTACAAGGCGCCCTGGCACTCCTTTCCCCGCAAAGGGTCGGAGGCTTGAACTAGTCTGATTAAGAAACTGCCTCGAGGCAGAGGGCGGGATGAGGTGGCTTCTGCTGGGTTTTCCAGATGACATGAGGACCTGGGGCCATGTCGGGGTCCCCACCCAGGCAGCACCCGGACCTTCAGGGCCAGCTGGACCTCCTCGGGGTGCAGGCCCTGCGGCAGGTGCTGCAGGCGGGCACGGCGGTAGGGGTAGGTGAGCGTGTGGCTGCCGCCGCAGGGCCGGGGCGCCGTCGAATAGGTGTGGTCCGCCACGTCGGGCACCCTGTGGTCAAGGCCGCGGGGTTACCGGGAACAGCTGAGGCCTGGGCTGCCTGTGGTGGGCCGCCCGAGGGAGGTGGGCAGCTGTCCCCAAGGTCTCTGGGGGCCAGGGCAGTAGGAGGGGACAGAACAAGCAGGGGAGCGAGCAGAACCTTCTGGCTGGCCGTCCTGAAGAGCACACACACGAACACGCAACCCTCCCTCCGTCCCTCCCCAGGCCTTTCTGGGAGCCGAGGTGTTTCCCGGGCCAGGGGCTCCGTCTGTGTCCTGCCCGCCTACCGTCTGTAGCAGGGAGAGCTGAGGCACTGGGCCTGCAGCAGCTCGCGGATCATCTGGCTGCTGGCCTTGACCGAGCCCCCATAGTGGATCTGCACCTTCTCGATGTCCATCAGCATCTTGGAGTGCATGGTGTGCAGACGGCCCACACTCCGCTCCAGGGGCGCCAGGTCGGCCCGCGGGAAGGCCATGCTGCCCATCTTTAGGCTGCAGGCACAGGAGGGAGGGTGAGGCGGCCGCAGAGGCCGCGGCCCGCGCCCAGGCAGAGCCCCAGCCCACGCCACACCCTGTCAGCCCCTGGCTCAGTGACACCCGGGGCGGGGGGGGGGGGGGGAGCCCTTTCCATGGTCCCCAAGGGGGCAGGAGCAAGCTTGCCCGGGAAGGTTTCCTGAGGTGGGACGGTGCAGAGAAGCGGCCTGGAGGGGAGCCCAGCTCCTCCAGCCAGCCGGGGTGGGGGCACTGGCCTCTCCCTGTCCCTACACATCCAGTCTGCGTGCCTGGAACCCCTGGGTTACTAAGCGCCATGTGAAAACCACCCTTTCCACTGAACTTGGGAGGCAGGCGGGAGCCCAGAGCAGCACGAAGCCACAGCCCACACTTGTCCCCCACGTCTGTTGAGTGGCTCTCTCACAGACTGACGCTGGTCCCCCCCTCACCCCCTCTCCAGTCCCATGCCAGGCCTGCTAAGCCAGCCGCAGGGTCTGGGGGTGTGAGGAGCTAAGGTGGCCGGCACCCTTGAGGCCCCAGCAGGACTCCCCACAGGACTGAAGGCAGGTGATGGCTGGTCCTGTGTCTTGCTTCCCCAGCGCCCCAGAAAGAGCTGCTGCTAGCTCAGAAGTTTCCTGGCGGTGAGCAGGGCCCCCCACGTTGCCTGTCTGTCTGGCCTCCCAGGAAGCCCTGCCCAGGACTCTGCCACGTACCTGCGACTCTGCTGCCGGACCTGATCCAGTTCAAAGATGGTGTAGGGGCGGGTGGAGCGGCTCCCCGGCAGGCTGGGCCCCATGGGAGTCACGGGGATGGGTCTGGGCAGGGACACAGACAAGTGGGGACCGGAGTGTGAGGAGTCCCGTCATCCAAACCCGCCGCCCACTTCCCCTATGCCGCCTGCCCAAAGGACGGGCGGGCAGCGGTCCAGGCGGACAGGCGTGGAGCCACGAGGGAGCACAGGAGGAGAGGACATGCGCTGGAGGCAGTGGCGAATGGAGGAGACAGCCCCACCATGCCCGCCTCCTTAGGGCCACCCAGCTGGGTCAGCCCGGTGTGGGCACTCACTGTCCAGTCACAGGCGTCTCCAAGGGACGGTCACATGACAGGCAGTGGAAATGTGCCAAGAGCTGCCTGTGAGGAATGGGACACGCAGAGGGTGAGTGTCCTACCCAGAGGGTCTGGAGTGGGGGAGAGAGAGGACCCACCCCGTCCCCACTCCTCTGGAACCCATGCCCACAACTGGGCGCAGATGCAGCACGGCCTGCCGGAACCCACCTGTCCCTGAGTGATGCTCTGTGTAAGCCTCGGGCGCCCTCTGGTGGCCAGTGGTGGAACTCCCACAACTCAGGCTGCCTCGGCCAGTCCCCAAGACTGGTCTCAGCTCTGGGGACTGGGGACTCCCTCCCACTCCATTTTCACTGTACTGTGAAGTGGCTTGTGTTCTAAAATGCTGCCACTCCTACTGTGGGGCAGTCTGCGCAGGGTCAGCCGTTCCCCTGACACGCCGTGTGCCCGTGGGAGCTGTACATCTGGGGCCCCTTCTCCGGGCCTTACCTGCGCATGCAGGCTGCCTCGTCAGCCTGGTAGAGTGGGGGGCGCTCTTTGAGCTGCTGTCGTAGGGACTTCCACCGGTCCTCCAGCGACTGCTTCACAGGGTCCAGCTCCAGGCGGTCCAGCTGCGGGCGGCAGGGGGGAGAACCAGGTAAACACTGAGGGAGCAGGTGGGGGTCGGCAGGGCCCGGAGAAGGTGGCGCTGCCCTAATCCGGGGGCCCCAGAGCGCCCTGCTGCCCCTCACCTTGCTGTCCATCTCCATCAGGAGCCGGTCCAGCATCTTCTGCCAGTCCTGCTCCTGCCCACTCATCTTGGCCACCAGTTCCTGCATCATATGATTCAGCTGCTCCGTGGTGGCGTCAAACTGGACACGGCTCACTTTGGCGGCCAGGGCGCTCTTGTCGGCTTTCTGCCCGGAGAGAGGAGGGGGTACCCCCAACCCGGTGGGAGAGAGCCACAGAGGGTCCCCCGAGGTGTCAGCCCTCCTTCCCCTGTGGGCTCCCCTCCACTCCTGGCCTTTCAAAGAATGCCCCGCGAGGCCTCCCGGGGACATGGTGGCCCCTCTGGGCCTGACCCCTACCACATCAATCTCCATCTCCAGGTGCTCCCTGTTGGCCTTTTCCTTCTCGAGCTTCTCCAGACCCTGGTACAAGGCCTGGGGCGAGGAGGCGGAGAATAAGGAGCAAGGAACCGAAGGGCGGGGTGGCCAGGGTCCTGCCTCCCCCCCGCCCCAGCCACCCTGCTGGCAGCTCACGTCGATGTCCTTCTGCTTCTGCTGATGGTCCGCAATGAGGTTGCTGGTGGTGATGTTGAGCTTCTCGCAGTCGCCCTGCACCTGCAGGATGGCCCTCTGGACGTGGCCCAGCAGCTCCTCATCCTGCAGCAAGAGGGACAGAGGCAGGCTCCCTGAGGCTGCCCTCACAGAGTCACCCAGCAGGCGGGCCCACTGCAGGCCTGTGCCTGCCCCTCCTCATCACCTCTTCGACTTCCTGTGTGTCCCCGCAGGGGGCCAGGAGTGCAGTTTCCTGCCTCCTATGGACCAGCCCCAGGGAACCTGGTCGGCCGGGGTCGGGGGTGCAATTGGTAGAGGTGACTGAGGCTCAGGAGTAGTGAGCTGCCCTCTGGTCCCTGAGAATCGGCATGTGGGCTACAGTCTGCCCACCCACGCTGGGCTGGATCAGCATTCCAGAACCCAGAAGGCAGGACTTAGGCCCTGTGGCCATCCCAGCCCCACCAGCAAGCCTACCCTTTGGAAGGGCATTGGGCAAAGGTCTGGAAGACTGGCATGAGGGAGAGTCAGCACTTCCTAAAGCTATGCCAGCATCCCCAGGGCATGTGAAGGGCTTTGCTGCACCCTCAGCCAGCTGTGCTTTCCCAGCCCGGGGTCCCCCCATTCCAAGAGCTACTCGCCGCGACCCTGTGGAAGGACCAGGCACCTTTGTGAGGTGAGTAAAGGGCCCCACCATGAAAAACCAGTGCCTGGGGACTCTCTGGCCACTCCAGGCTCCGTGCGCCTCCCCAAGGGGCCAGGCGCAGCTGCAGTGGGAGGGGGCCGGCGGGGGTCACCTGGCTCTGGAGCTTGGCCTTCTTGGATGGCCGGGAGGCCGCCAGGCTGGTGACCATGTTCTGCAGCTGCTCGTAGCGCCGGACCAGCGTGCTGACCTGGTGGCTCAGGTCCAGGCTGCAGGCTGGGCAGGTGGCCGTAGGGTCAATCTGGCCGGGGGTCAAGGTTATCGGGGTCTTCTGAGGTGCTATGCTCATGGTCAGCAGCGTGGACGAGGAGGCCAGCATGCCCTCGATGATCATCCTGAGCTTGTCTAACTGGGGGCGGGCGAGAGGGCAGGTGCAGGGCGGTGAGCGGGACCCGGCCACGTTCCGTCCACTGTCACTGCCGGCCTGTGCTTTCTGCCCCTCGCCTGTCCGGACCTGGGCAGTCGCTGTTCCCTCAATGCCTCGCAGAGTGCGTGGCACGTGGAAGGCGCTCAACTGTCCATTAAATAGTGACCGGGGCTCTCAGGAAGGGGGCATCCAAGCTGAGGGAAGCCTGTGCAGGAGACCTTTCTCCAGCCAGCCCGCTGGTGCCTCATGACGGGAGAGCTCCCCTAGCTAAGCCCTGGAGTGGTGGCGTCTGTCAGAGTTCCCGATGGCACACAGGCCCCGTTCGGGCCCGGGGGCGGGAGGGGCAGCCTCACACACGCTCCGTCCTCACCCAGCGTGTACGTAACCAACAATAAAGCGCTATGACAAGTGCCACCACCACTCCAGGGCTCTCTCGGGGGCTGGGCGGGAACAAACTCCTTCCACTGGCCCTCCTGCTCTCTGCTGTTTCCCACGGTCCTACTTTGTCCCCACAAAGGATGGGCCCCAGACGGGCACCCGATTCAAGGGCTACTGGTCTCTAGACTGGTTGAAGACCTGTGCCGTGTTGCCTGGCTCAGAGAGAGGGGCTGGACCACCCGGAGCCCCCTCTCACGGAAGTGTGTGACGTAGCAGGGCCTGGTTCAGCCACTTCAGACCATGAGTGAGAGAGGCAAAGCTGCCGGAGTAGAATGGGAAAGAGATGTGAGGGTATTTGAGTGAGAAGGATAAGGAGAGAGACTCGGGAACAGATACACACCACAACAGACAGACAGACAGAGAGCGGCCTGGACCAGACTGCGCCTTGGCCTGGAAGTCCCTCGTTCCCCAGCTTTCTGTACATCTGCCTACTGCCAGCCAAGCTCCCTTCTGCCTGGGCTCAGTGCGACTCCCTTGCTGGCAGCCAGAAGAACCGACACTCTCCTGGAGAGTCCAGAAGAGCTTGTCAGTGGGCCCCAGGGTTAAGAGGCTGGGTTAATTCTCTCTAGAAGACAGGAAGATGCTCCCCAAACCACTGGCATTTCAGCGGGGTCAGGAAGAATAAGAAGTGGCCCTTCCAGGAGGAGGGGAAGCAGAGGGAGCGGCGGTGTGCTAAGAAAGGCAGGAGCCCCAGAGGCTGCAGAACCAGGCGTGGGAGGCGGGACCTTGCTGGCGCTGCCCCAGGAGGCCAGGCTGCCCCGCAGGGAATGAACTCTCCCACGTGTGAACCTGGGAGGAACCTGGAGGTTGCTGAGCTCAGACATGGGCTTTGGTCCAACAGGGGACTCTCACACACAATGACCTGCTCTGGGGTCATGAAGCGGCCACACCCCTGTCCCAGCAAACCTGGGAGAGGCCCCGAATGGGGCCTCTACGGACAGGAGCCCCCTCGGCTCAGCGGGTTTCCCTATCTGCTCCTTCCGGGAGTGCTCAGAGGGCTGCTCCTGGTCCAGACGCTCCTCCGCGGAACGTTCCGGGGGACCACAGATGGCATCACCCAGGACTTAAAAGCAGACGCCATGAGGAGAACGAAAAGGCAACCCACAGCGTGGGGGGAATACTTGCGAATCACACACCCAGTAAGAATCTAGTGTCCAGAATACATAAAGAACTCTCAGTAGCTGGACAGTAGAGAAACAAGTAACCCAGTATTTAAATGGAAAAAGGTCTTGAATAGGCATCTTTCCAACGAAGATACACAAACGGGTAATAATCACACAAAAAGATGCTCAACATCATTAGCCATTAGGGAAATGTAAAGCAAAGCCAAAAGGAGACACCACTTCGCACCATTAGGAGGCCCCTAAGCAAGTAAATAAAAGGGCAGCAAACGTTCCGAGGACGAGGAGACACTGAAGCTCTCACGGGTCGTCCCTGGTGATGGGAGCACTTTGGCAGCTGCTCAGAACGTTAACCGTGGACGTTCGGCGTAACCCGGCCATCCCACTTGCAGGCACAGAACCAAGAGAAGTGAGAACGCGTGGCCGCCCAAAGACTCGCGGATGAGTGTTCACGGCATCCTTTTCCAGTGGAGCCGAAAGGCAGAGACACTGGATGCCCTTCGACTGATGGCTGGACAAACCAAACATCACAGTGGAGCCGGGCTGTGGCAGCCCACGGCCTCGGCCGCGGCAGTGACTGCAGTCCACGCTGCGGCAGGAAGGCACCTGGAGAACCTCATGCGGAGTGAGAGGAGCCAGGCGCAAAAGGCCACGTGCCGTGTGATTCCATTGACGTGACGTGCCCAGAACAGGGGACTCCCCAGAGACGGAGCCGCTGGGGGCTGCCAGGGGCAGCGGGGGCAGGGACAGGGAGTGACCGCTCACAGGGACAGGGGCTCGTTCCGGGTGACGGATGTTCTGGAATTCGACCCTGCAGATGGCTGCACACCTTTGTAAATGTACCAAGAACCCCCTCGCTCACTTTGGAAGGGTGAGTTCTATGGTGTGTGCGTTGCCTGATTTTGAGAGATGGGGGAGAGCCTCCGTGGTGGGCGGGCGGGCCTTGCCCCAGGGCGCCTTTGGCCTAGGAGCTGGCTCTGGGTGACGAGAGGCTGAATCCTAGGTACAGTCCCCCCACCCTACACACAGAGGAGGAGCTTGGGGGACAGATGAGGCTGCCCCTACCTGGGCGGCAAACCTGAGAAGGGCCCCAGCCCCTGTGCTGAGGCGGGGGGGAGCCTCACCTGGTCCTGCAGGTAGAGGGAAGCTTCGGAGACGGAATGCTCCATGCTGGCCTTGCCCCGCTCCTGGCTCTCCCTCAGCTCAGCCAGCTCCTTCTCGATGTCAGCCATGGTGACTCTGCGTGCACAAGGGATGGCCTGGCCACAGCGCCAGCCCCGGGGCCCTGGCCCCCGGTGCCCTGGCCCCCGGTGCTGGCCCCAGCCGTCAGGGGTGGAGGCAGATGGACCAGGGTGATTTCAGTGCCCCCAGCAGGCTTTGTCTAGGGAGCCCAGGCCCTGCCTGTCCCAGGGTGGGTGCCCAGGGTGCTTCCAGCCAGCAAGGCCTGGCACTGTGGAGAGAGCACTCAGAGGGGCTCCAGCAAGCGCCCCCAGCTCAGACTGGGGGCAGAGTCTAAGGCGCTTTGTCGAGGGGTGGGGGAGGAGACTCTTCTAAACCCTGGTGCTGAGCTGCTTTAGGAACTTGGGGAACTTCCACCGGCAACCTGAACTACACGTGGGCAAACTGAAGAGTGGACACTACCCAGGTCAAAGGTCAGCGTCCGGGTGGACCAGAGCTGCTGTCGCCTCCCTGGCTGAGCATAGGTGAGGTCAGGGCGGGGGCAACTACCTGAGGATACCCAGCTGGAAGTTCAGATGGCTGGTTTTCACCTCCTTCCCTGTTTCTGAATGTCCTTCACCCTCCAGGATCTTCTGGATCTTGTCCACCTACAAGCCCAGGGGAGGAGGAAGGCCGGGCAGGCTGGGGCTCTCAGCTTGCTGAAGGTGCCTGTGCAGCCTGAGCAAGCCCCTCCCCCATTCCTTAATCCTAATCCAACCTTCTGACCAAAGCCAAGGTCCCTTCCTGCCGTCCATCCAGTCATCCACCCCAGGGATATAGACAGGTGGCCATAAGAGGACCCCTTGCCGTGATTGCTAGCCCCAGATGGTCCCACGCACTTGGCTCCAAGGCTGCTCCAGGGCCCGGGTTTTAGTGCAAAGGGCTGCAGGTACCAGGACGTGTGCGGGCCTCCTTGTCAGCGCAGCTGGCTCTGAACAGCTCAGAGCACCCGGTTTCCGACCAGGAAACGGGCATGTAACGTTCAAGGGCTCTCCTACTGGACAGGGCAGTCGGGACCCGGGGGCCCAGCGAGTGCACCGAAGGGCTGTGCCAGGCGTCACAGCACCCGGGGTGAGGGGGCCTCCTGGCACAGGGGCGGAGGTGGCAGCCCTCCCCTACGTACTTTTTTTTTTTTTAAAGATTTTATTTATTTATTTTAGAGAGAGGCAAAGGGAGGGAGACAGAGAGGGAGAGAAACAGCAATGTATGGTTGCCTCTCACATGGCCCTCACTGGGGACCCGGCCCGCAACCCAGGCATGTGCCCTGACGGGGAATCGAACCAGGACCCTCTGGTTCCCAGCCCGCGCTCAATCCACTGAACTACACTAGCCAGGGCCCCTACGTACTTTTGCTTTCTCCTGCCGGACTTCTTTGGTCAAGGTCTTTACGGTCTTCATCTGTTCCTGCAGGTCCGGCGGGATACCCTTTTGCACTATGGAAAACGGGAGACTTCGCGTCAGAAATGGTAGGGTTCCCAGTGGGCTTCCCATCCCCATTTCTAGGCCCCACGATGAAGCTACCCCAGAGAACACAGGCCTAGGGGAATGGGATAGGAAGAAAGGAGACAGGAGTGTTCATAGCCTGTAGGAAAGCCACCTAAGGAGCCCTGGCTGGTGTGGCTCAGTGGATTGAGCGCTGGACTGTGGGCCAAGGGGTCCTTGGTTCTATTCCCAGTCAGGGAACATGCTGCAGGCCAGGTCCCCAGTAAGGGGCGTGTGAGAAGCAACCACATGTTGATGTTTCTCTCCCTCTCTTTCTCCCTCCCTTCCCCTAAGTAAAATATTAAAAAATAAATCTATCTAAGGCTTAATACCCCTGGGGGGGACCACTGACCCACTAAATCCACCCAACTCCCAACTCTACACTCTACTATTCAGGACCTGGAGCTGTGAGTGGACAAAGTTAGGTTTAAATCTTCAACAGTCTCTCTTCCCACCCCCACCGGACGCTGTTGGTGTCCCCTTCCCCATCTTTGCCGGGCGGCTATCCATGTGACAAAGGCCTGAGAACCTGCCTCCTTCCTCTCCTGAGGCTCCTTTGCTCCTGCCGGTTTAACTCCATCTTTTGGACCTGAGGCTCTAGGAGAACCCAGAATGACTAAGAATGGACGTTCTATGTTCTGGGACTCAGGGAGGAGCCCAGCTGCCAGGAGTTGAGGCCAGGGATGGAGGAGGGGGTGGCAGCATGGGTCAGGGAAATCAGTTAGAAACAAAGGCCGTGGCCTCCCCTCCCAGCCAGCGGCACCCACCCATCAGGGAGAGCAGGTATTGGATCTTCTCCAAGTCCGACTGGCCGGCCTTCTTCTCATCCAGTTCCTTCATGGTCTCCTTCAGCTCCTTGTAGAGGGCAATGAGCTCCCCCATCATGCGGAACGTTTCCACCGCCATGGGGAAGCTGGGAGCCACTCTGTCCAGGGAGTCGTGTCTCTCTCCCGGGGCATCGCTCCTGTCCAGTGAGACTCGGCGGAGCTGGTGAAGGGAGTCTGCACTCCTGAAAGAGGCGGTGTCCTGGCGTGGAGCGGTCTGAATAGAAGTCTCAGGTTGGTCTGGAGCCAAACCTCCTTGGACATACTTATCGACATCTGGGTATCCCAGGCCATGCGGGCCCTGGGAGTCTGGGGTAGAGGGTGTGTGGTCACGCTGATCTGGCCCAGGGGGGACCAAATGCTGTTGATCTGGGTGTGCAGGTTCCATACCTGTGCTTGTTGGTGTGGGACCACGCCGGGCTGTGCCAGGAGGCATCAAACCTTGTTGATAAGTTTCTGTTGGTGCCAAACCCTCTTGGTCTGTACCTGGCAATGGCCAACCTTGCCTGACTAGGAGTGGTGACACCTGGGTATGCTGACCTCTGCCGGGAGGTACCACACCGTGCTGATACAGGCGTGGCGATGTAAGAGTTGGAGAATCCGTGTGGAATGGAAAGCCACGAAACTCTGTGCCTGATGGTACCAAGCCTCGGTAATCTGCACCAGGTTGCCTCAGACCACGCTGCATGAAACCACGTGGATATACTCCAGCTTGGGCCCCACCACGGGGATAGGCCCCTGGCTGTACCGAACCAGGTAGATATGCACCACTCGGAACCAAAGCAGGCTGATCCACTCCAGGTTGGACCAAACCAGGCTGACCTGAACCAGGCCGACCTGCACCAGGTTGGACAAAACCAGGCTGACCTGCACCAGGCTGACCTGAACCAGGTGGAACCAAACCAGGCTGACCTGCACCAGGTGGAACTAAATCAGGCTGACCTGCACCAGGCCAACCTACACCAGGTTGGACAAAACCTTGCTGATAGATTCCAGGTTGGACCAAGCCACGGTGAATTACACCAGGTTGGACCAAACCAGGCTGACCTGCACCAGGTTGAACTAAACCAGGCTGACCTGCACCAGGTTGGACAAAACCAGGCTGACCTGCACCAGGTTGGACCAAAC